>JABFFE010000340.1:0-34225 GCA_013623625.1 Fusarium setosum | reverse complement strand
GGGAGGTGATTAAACACTTAGTTATAAGGGGGCTCTTCCTGCAGCTCTGTAGGAGCAATAGCAAGGAGTAGCTCCGTGTCCAGACGGTCAATTTAACAAGTTCTTACTCTACAATCTCAACAACCAACTTAGTACAGCTCACCCCTCGAAGCAGCATATCCAGCCCAGCATTAATAGACCCTAAACCCCTGCCCACGACCCTCGGTTCCGGACTAGGCCTGATGGTCCCCTTGGACAGGTTCTCTCTCAGCCACGTCCCAATCCAATATCGGAACTGCTCTAGCCTCTCACCTTCCACCATCGACGGCAGCACAAATATGATCTCGACGCCGTTGACAACCTCTGCATCTTGAGGAACCACGGGTGCCGACCCGATTTTCCCAGTCATTGCCTTCTTCCCTCCTTTGCCTTTCCTAAAGAAAGCCTCAAGCACAGCCTGACACGGCGCAAGCTGCCCGGTAGCAAGAAAACAATACCGGATCACTAATCCGTCCTGCTTGGCCGCCGAGACGATCGCATCCACAACTTGTGGGTCTTTGTAGTCGAACACGCGGTCCGCACCCAGGGAACCTACATAATTCTGGTTCATCAATCCGGCCGTGGCATACACGGCGGCGAAGGAAGAGCTGGGATCTTCCCGCAGCAGCCGGGCGGTTTGTACGCCCATGGTGCCGACGCTGGAGGAGGCACCCCAGATTAGGAGAGCTTCTCTTTTTTCATTGCCATTCTTCTGCGCCCCTCCGTTGGCATTAGCACCGGAAGATACAGCGGTGTCGGTAGCACAGGCAGTGGCTTCTCGCACTCGGGGGATCCCCATAACATCCCAAGCGTTGAGGGGTACCTCGACGGCGACGGGCAAGGTAGCCGCATGGTTCCAAGACATGCTCTCCTCCGGAAGAGGTACAGCATGCTGCCAGGGAACGAGGCACCGCTCCTGAAATGCGCCGTAGTCTGGGTCGCAGGACCTCCAGAAAGAGGCGGCGTAGGCAGCGACGCGGGTGATACCCGGTTGGAAGGAGGGACCTGAACCATCATCGGCAGTGCCGGTGGGAACGTCGTCGCCGGCCTCAAGGACTAACCCCGAAATGTCGAAGCCAATGACGGTGGGGTATGCGGGTATGAAGAGGCCTTGGTCGCGCATGTAGGCGTCTGCCGGGTTGAGGGCTACGGATTTGACAGCAATGAGGAGCTCGCCTGGTCCGGGTTTTGGGGTGGCACGGATCTGGAGCTCAAAGGGTTTGCCTTTGCCTGGTGAAACGGCTGCGAGGTGGGTGGCCATTTGAACTATTTCTGCAACTGATGTTCTCGAGGTGGAGGGTCCTTTGCCAGCAGAGGTTGGTATTCGGGATGAAATTTTACGATTGATGTCAGGCGAGGGGCCTTTGTCAAGAAATGGTCTTCTTCTTATACAAATAATCTGACAGTCAAAAGACGTCCTCTCTTCAGCAGGGACGGTCTACCCCATGCCATCTTGTGTGGTGTAGATGCCTGACAGCCAATCAGAGACCTCTGCACCCGAGGTATGGTTAGCGTGGAAGGTCTGTTTCCGATAACGGGTTAGCGTAAGGATCGCTGTTACGATTTATTTCGGCATTGTATCCCTTCTAGAAAACCCCTCACAGGCAAGCTGTGGGAAGCATGTACAATCAACCAAACATGGCCTCGACTGTCCCAAGAGAGGATCGGGGGCGTAGGATGAAGGTGAGGTCGAGGTTTGGATGCCGAAATTGCAAGCTAAGAAAACTCAAGGTGTGTGGCCCCCGGCTTCCCAAACTGGTGCTTGGCTGAATATCTAACTTATGCTTTGCCTGCTAGTGCGACGAAAGCAAACCACAGTGCAAGAAATGTAGTTCATTCGGGGTGTTATGCAACTTTCTGTCTAACATTCCCGACCTACAGCCTATCGCTACTGACAAAGGGATGGCATTGGTGGTTCGAGGCAAAGCAGAGCCTCAACCCCCTCCCAGCAGTGCTGTCTGGACATGCGACGCATCAACGTCCTATCAATTGAACGCAAAGTGTCAAGATTTCATCACACGGTATCTTGGACGAAGCCTCATTAACCCGCATGACCCTAATATGATACAAGTGAATCGCGAGCTCCTGAAATTAGCCTTCACCGTAAGTCTTGTTCTACTATTTTTGCCCCCATTAGACAGAATGAACCGGGGTTGTCTATCATATACCTGAATTCTACTTACCTATGGCTCCCAGCACCCTTTCCTAATGCACGCCTCTTTGGCTGTGGCGCTTACGTATGATCGTCATCTCAATACCTCCTTAGGCTCCCGTCGCACTTTGGAAGAGTGCTATCACTGGTCTCAGAGCACAGTTCTCTTCAACAGGCGATTAAGGGAACCGATCGAAGCCAAAGACAGGGATCCAATCTGGGGCACTGCAGCTGCTCTGGCTATTTTGGCCTTCTCGTCCCCCGATGCATGTACACCAGAAGAATCGTGGCCTCTGAAGTCATCCGACTCCTCCGATTTAAACTGGTTGCGCATGAGTGAGGGGAAAATGTCATTGTGGCACATCGTTAACCCGCTGCGACCAGACAGTCTCTTCCGCGTCATGGCGGCGACCTTTGCTTATATGCATTCACCCTTACCCGAGGGAGGTATAGATGGTATACCAAGGGCCTTGGCTGCCGTATGTAACCTCAGAGACTCATCTGCGGCGGAAAACAATCCGTATTTCCATGCTGCCCACGCGATATCCCAGATCCTGGACCTCGTTGATGGCGAGGTCACAACAGGTCAAACTCAACTCTTCACGCGATGCATCCATGGCCCCTTCAAAGACTTGCTCCGGAAGAGAGACCCCGTAGCGCTGTTGTTGCTGTATCTGTGGTACCGCAAAGTAGGTCGCAGTATATGGTGGATTGAACTTAGAGCTAGAGTGGAATGTCCTGCGATTTGCTCGTACCTACGGTTATATCACCAAGGAAATGTTGCAGTACAGGCATTCCTTCCAGAAGGGGCTCTCGCCGAGATTTTTGAGATGCCTATTGAAATGAATTAAATCCATCAAGCCCTTCCGTTATTTCTTGCCATCCTTATATCTGTCTGCTGATCAAACACCGGCTTGCCCAGCTCAAAGCTCTCACTTGCGATTTGTCCTTCCATCTGGATTGCGAGACTGCTCCGTCCAGGGCAGCTTACTCTCGCCACTACAAAGTATCCCGTGGTATGTTTGATTCTTAATTTAAAAACAGGAGAGGTTGAAGGTGGCAGTCAGATAGTTGTTCATGTTCTGTGCCGACAGATTGTGATAGATGATTGGAATTGGCGTGGCCGGCGCTTTGGTCTTTAGCCGAGGCCACGCAGGATGGCTCTAAATTTACCTATTCTATTAGTGAACATGACTGTGTTGCATCACATCAGGCTGATTGGAAATGCCTACATCAGGTAAATATATCGTGTTATTTTGCTCATCTTTTTCCTCTCGTCCATCCGACGACCAGAGTTGTTATATCTAATCCGGTGTACTCCTGAGGCACCTTCATGTAGCCTCAGCCTCAGATGCCAAAGGCCGCCATTCATTTGCTCCTTCTGGGTGCTGCAAATTGTGTTGCACGGGTTCAGACTCGACATTTATGCCGATCCTATTGTATCGACGTTGCCGGGAGGTCATGACGCCATGAAAGGCAAGGGATGCCACCGAGAATAAGCTTGTCATTATCAGCACTGTTTAACTCTGGGCTTGTATCTTGTAACTTACAACTCAACGACACCGAGGCCACAGGCAGCGGCAAAGATGTATCCGTAGAAATCGCTAATGGCTTTAAAGCCATCGGGGCAGTCGTGGTTGTCACAGTAGTTAGAGCTGCCGGCCCATAAGAAAGACGTCTGGGCAGCTATAACAGCGACTGAGATGATCCAGAGGATGAGCAGTAGGATATCGAGGACCAGGCCGGCCCAGAAATTGTAGAGGTGGGCTAAAGAGATGTGGGCCAGAACCATCCAGAGGGAGACGAGGAAGGTTGCGCTACTCTATTACGAACACTTGTATTAGCACAGGCTTTTGATCAGTTTCTTCCGAATAGCGTTTGGCATCGGGAGCTTTGTATAACAGCCTGTGATTTCCATGGCAGTTGGGGAAAACGTACGGTAACGAGCATAAGAATATTGCCGGGGAAAATGATAATTGGAACTGTAAAGGCAACCACAACAATAATGATAATGCTGAGAACTGTCTGGAAAGTTCTTAGAATAGTGAACCCAGTAGGGTAGTCGAGAACATCTGGGCGGCGACCTGCCATCTTGACTGACGCCGATGGTCGGGGATGTTGTGTCTTTTTGGCAAAACTTTGTCGTTTCCGGCTCTGGTTTCCTGCGAAGCGCTTAGAAAGTAACGATCAACAAGAACGGCGCATATGGGGGTTTAAATCCTTGCTACCATAAGACAACGTCAAGAGCGCACAGAATACCCAATGTGGGTAGACAACAAAAGTATGGATCCATGGGGCAGTGCCAGGGCTATGGCCTTGGCTGACGGCCCGGGGTTGGATAACACAGGACCCTCGGGGTAACCCGATGGTCCACGAAATGCTGATGATCTTCAAGCTGAACGATTAGAGAATCAAGTCTTTAAATGTGAAGCGATATGATAGTCCACTATGTAAGGAATTTTCACGTCAGGGCCGATTGTTATCCATCCTCGAGTCACCCGATCGAAGTATGCCCCTCATGCGGCATCATGTGAAGCAAGCCAAAAATATTCGTTTCCACACGTCCAGGGTTCCTTGTTGACTGAGAGGGGCACTGCAGCTGAAGAGGTGCCAGCGAATCAGGCATCAAAAGGCTGCCCGGTCATGTCCACATGGCATGACTGTTAATTGGACAGTGTCTCGAATTGGCGGTTGGTCGGCATGTTTCGCCGATTCTGGGTCAGATTTAGGCCCTTGTTAGTTTCCGACTCAGCCCTATGACAAACGGCTCCCTTCCTGGATAATTTTGTCGTCGCAACTGCCTACAAGAGTATGCCTTGCTTTGCTAGCAAGGGTCCATACTAGGCCGCATTCTATCATGTTGGATAGCGTTGTCCATGCTACTATACGAGTTTGCCCATAGTCTAGATAGAACACTCTATTACATCTAGTGGCATTGGGTCCTGGCCCGTATGTCGAAAGAATACGTAAACCGGTAGAACCTAATCTCCTAACAGTACTGGGGGTATTAATGCTCGATCTCGCGATAGTCATCCGCTACTATCAGGTTGACTCTTTGTTCGGGTAACATATTGGGGCATCGACCAGTTTATTCTTAGCAAGTCAGCTTGATACGATGCTGCGCACGATGCGGCCAGCCACGGAGGCCCGCTGCCATGCAGTTCTCCACACTGTGCTTGCCAGCAAGGTCTTACTCGATCAATACCTGTACCAGATCGTATTCCCTGAGTTTTCAGCCGCCATACAAGCCCCTCTGCGCCCCTTTTCCTTCTAGAATATCTCAGGGTTCGCAAATCACCTTTTTTTTTTTTCAATCTTTCACGACCAAATTTCTACCTTACTAGATAGATATGTAGTTTATATATGCGGCTCAATACCTATGATATTTTTAGCGACGGATCTCCGGTTAACCATGCATTGATACAATAATCATGGCAAGAGGTACCATGTGAGAGGCCGACAAATCGAAATCTTCAACATTAAGATAGCGGAAGCCAACTATCAGGTCTACCAGCTGAAAGACGAGAACTAACTGTAGAAGCTTGTAGATGAGAAGGAAATCGCTCGGCGGTAGTGACGACAAGGGCAAGTTTATTGAGGCCCGAGAAGCAGGACTCGTTGCCGCAAAACAGGGACGCACCTCCAAAGAAAAAATTGTTCAAGGAGCTTGCAAATAGCACTGATGCTACCATCAAAGATCGTCGACCTCACCGAGAACCATCTAAAAATGGCGCGAGCTGGTAGCCACCTAACGATGGACTTTATCTATTTGGACTAGAGACACCCTTCCCGTTAAAGCAAAGCATCAACAAAAATGAGAGCAAGCCATCCTACGCGCGGGTTTTCCCTGGATGGGTAACATGCTAGATCTGGGTCAACAGTCTAATCCCTTATGCGACATGAATGACTGTGAGAGGTTAAAGTCCCATTATATACATCAAAATAGTAATTGTATTAGTACTTTGCGATTGGGGAGACTAACAGGAATTGTAAGACATACAGTGTGCTCAACTGTATGAAACGTCTAAGCTGCGGCTTGCTTCTTGACGGGCAGGTAGTTTCCACGATGATGGGTGTGCTCAACGCTTCTGCCAACTATACCATCATATGGACTGAAGGCCAAATACAGTGCGGTAGCAATGTGACCAAGGACAACTCTCAACAGGACTCTCCTTTCCTTGTAACCTGTTTTAAGAAAGTTGCACAATTATTAGGGTTATCCATAGTTTTAGATGATTTAAGTATAACGGCACGTACATTATTGGCCGGGATTTTTCCTCCACTCGTCCCAAGTTAGGATTCATCTATTGATCATGGCAGTTCTGCATTATTTGTAAACTGCAATCGCAATCTTTTGTTGGCGTGTTTCCTCTAATTCATCAGAGTTATTAATAACTGTAGCCCGCCCCTTGAAGACCGGGATAGGTACAATTCCGATATTGTGCTTCTCTATATACTACTTCGGCGAGTCCTGAGCAGTCACCGATACCAGCTCGTGGTTCTTCCTTGGACCCAACGTCTCTTGAATCCCAGCAGGTGCGGCGAGAACAAAAGTTCTCAGCCCCACTAGGATTGTCCCCTATTCGCGACTTGTGACACCAGGGTTGGTGTTTTCTCATCCAATGATCCCCGGACATTATGGCCTAATCCCGGCTCGCCATTACGGATCTACATTGCGTGATTACCGAATCAGAGCCTCCCACCAGGGGATGAAAAGAACGACAGCGCCATTATCTTGAGACCAAAAGCCACCGGCCTAATACCTCGTTGCCAAGCTACCCGATACGCGACGTGCATAGAGTATAAACGACATGTCGACTACAGGCATTGAGAAAGCGCCACATGACGCACATCAGCCCAGTGTGCCAGACAAACCCGAGAAGGTCCCATCACAAGTTATTACAACTCACGGTGTGGAGGAGTCGCGACAAGACTTGGTGCCGTCCGACGCGTCCCGACAGAAATGGTATCAATGGTTTTCGCCCAGCGACTCTCCCGAGGAACGGCGACTGATTGCGAAACTCGACGGATTGATCATGGTATTTGTTTTTCTTGCATACTGGGCCAAGGTTCTTGATTCATCGGCAACGAGCGCAGCATATGTGAGCGGGATGAAAGAAGATTTGAAGCTTTACGGTAATGAGTTGAACTACTTGAATACTACGTACATGTGGGTAGCTGGGCTAATTATCTCCTCTCTGTCCTGGAATGCTCACTGGCCTCTTCTAGGGTTGGGTTCATCACCCTTCAAATCCCTCTCACGGTTTTGGTACGACCCGCCACATTCTTATCCAAGAAATAGCCAGGCTTCCATTCTGACACTGGTCACAGATGACACGCTTCTCGGCCACCTACTTCATCCCTGGCGCGGATCTGATCTGGGGAGTCCTCACCTTGGCACAATACAAAGTTACCAATGTGCATCAACTCTATGTCATCCGATTCTTCGTCGGCGCCGCGGGTAGCTTGTTCTTCCCAGCCGTGCAATGGTATCTGGGCTGTTGGTACAAGCGGTCAGAGCTTAGTCGTCGAGGAGCTTTGTTCTTCATTGCCAGTCAAGTGGGTAATATGAGCTCCGGCTACATACAGAGCGGCGCCTATGCGAGGCTGAATGGGAAACATGGAATCGAGGGATGGCGGTGGCTTTATATCATCTGTAAGTTGCTACAATGTGCTTGGCCGTTGTGATCCGGCCTAATGTTGGTAGGCTTTGCGTGCACCATTCCAGTTGCCATTCTTGGCTTCGTTGCACTTCCCAGCCATCCCAGCAAGTGCAAGCCAGGTATCTTGACCGAGCGCGAGATTCAATTGGCTCAAGAGCGCATGAACTCGGAGCACAGAGAGCCGCCGAAGCCTCTCACCGTCCAAGTCATCCGTTCTGTTCTCTCTGGGTGGCATTTCTGGGTTCTCGTCGCCTTTGCATTCTTCTTTTCTCAAGCCGATGGTGTATCGACGAACAGCGGTCTGCCGCTATGGCTCAAGGCAGAAGGGTACGGTGTTGAGTCCATCAATACCATCACAACCGTCTCGCCAGCGGTTACCATAATCTCATCGGTCATTTGCGGCATTCTTTCCGATGCCTATGACGCAAAAGTCTCTCTCATTGCCACAACCGCAGTACTTAACATCTTTGCCAGTCTTATACTTGCAATCTGGCATGTTCCTACTGGACTAAAGTTCTTTGCGTTCTTCCTTGCAGGGTCCGCTGATGGCATTGCTGCTGTTATATATGCCTGGGCTAACGAGATCTGCGCGGGGAACGCTGAAGAACGAGCCATTGTGCTGAGTAGTATGAACACCATTGGTAATACTTTTGGGGCTTGGCTGCCGCTGTTGTAAGTTGCCAACCCGACATGGTTTATATGAAAACCTACTGACTTTGACCAGTGTTTGGAAGACTGTTGACGCGCCGAGGTATCTGATTGGATATACTTGGACAATTGCGCTCGATGTCTGCATGGTAGCTATGCTATTTGTGCTAAGATCCTTCTGGAACCGAGAACGTAGGCAGTCTCGCTCACTTTGAAGCGAAAAGGGGTGGTGCTTCGCAAACCTCAAGCAGGGTTGCCTAGGAACCGAGAAGGATATCTACTTTGCGCATGTAGGGTGCGGTCTGGGATGTTATATATAGGTGCCGACGTAAGGAGGACATGAGTCATGCGTCAACAGAAGTCAAGAGCCTGGCGTAAAGGCAAATCTTTCCGTAAATTAAATAAATGGACGGCAGATTGTGACTCACCGCATCCACGAGCAAGTCGTTCAGCATAGCTAAAAGTTTACGTCAGCGTTTCCTAATCCGGGAGCCGAGGCGATGTGGAGGAAAGGGTTGGAAAGCAACGTTCAGCACTGCATTTCCATTACATTATGCAAATAAAACCCCGCGGGGAAGTTTGGGGAAACTAGCACTCGCGTTTGGAATATATTTAGTCCTTCTCCACCTGCTCCCCTCAAGCTATGTCCCCTTTAGCACGTCAGAGCCAGTCGGAGGTAACACCCTAGGATTCGATCGTAGAAAGGGGTCCTGCGGACACTTTCCCATTCATAGGTGGTATTCATCTGGGATAACACTTAATAGCAAGTTGAAACATGGCATTTATGCAATGGTCTCTTCGAACAGAAGTCGGACACAGACGAGTTGATAAATCGCAGAACAAGCAACACCCAACAGACTCGCGCGGACAGTTTCCAGCAAGTCGGTGCTTAAAATTACAAGGGAGATTTTTTTTGGGGTCGGTGGCCCTGCTTCAAAAAGAATGTCATGCCGGTTCCACCAACTTGTTGGGAGCCGAGCCGAACACTCCGAGTGATGATTGAGGCAGGCATCCGCGGAATCTGACCCCTATTGGTTGGTGCCTCTTCCTAGCGTCAAGACCCCCAGAACCCCAGATCATGATATTGAGCCGAGTGAGGAGTCTTGCCAGAATTTGGGGAAGGTGGGTAATTGGAGACTTTCTCCACATGGGGACTCCAGATGAAAGCCATGACGGTTCCGTCTCTACAACATAAATACTGATCTGGTTCCTGGGGAGGATGGATCATTGGGCCCTTTTTCTTTTTTGGATACAGAGTGCTTGTTTCTCTGACGACGAGACCGCAAGTTTGCGGGCAACCAGTTAGGCTTTCCTCCTCCTCTTTATCACCATGGATCGTATTCATAATGATCAGCCAATCTCGGATGGCAAATCGAAAACGGAGCAGCATCCAGATCTAACCGACACGGACTTGAAAGTAGCCAACTCTGAACCCCTACGCCAGGATGCCTTTGGAAACGAAGACAACGCCGAGGTGAAGTACAAAGTCTTAAAGTGGTGGTATGTTGATGGTTGCATCTCATCTGGCTGACCTCTGTAACACGAGCTGATCTTGGGTTCCAGGCAAGGCGGATTTCTTATGGTCGCCGAAACCATCTCCCTCGGAATCCTCTCGCTACCGAAAGCCGTTGCATCTCTGGGCTTGGTTCCTGGCGTGATTATCCTCATTGGAATGGGGATTCTCGCCTCGTATACCGGGTTTGTTATCGGGCAATACAAATTAAAGCATCCTCATATCACAAGCATGGCCGATGCAGGAGAGGTTCTCCTGGGCCCGATTGGTCGCGAGATAGTCGGGATAGCCCAGCTGCTGCTATTGGTGTTCATTATGGCCAGCCACATAGTGGTATTTACCTCGGCTATGAACACCCTCACTGGTCATGCGACTTGCTCGATGGTGTTTGGTGTTGTGGGACTGGTCATTTCCTGCCTTTTATCTCTCCCTCGTACATTGATGAACCTCTCGTGGCTTTCAATAGTTTGTGAGTAAGGCAATGTTACTAGCTGAATATGCATTGGCTAATCACCTCTAGCGTTCGCCAGTGTCCTCGTTGCCGTCATCATAACCATGATTGCTCTTGGCGTCGAGAACCATGCAGCAGGTGTTTTGGCTACTGTCGACACGGATCTTGTTGGTGGGTTTACTGCGGCGACTAACATTGTTCTTTCTTACGGTTGGTACCCTGAATCCGCCAAGACATTGGAGTTTTAGTGTCTGACATTCTGCAGCGTCGCACAACAGCTTTTTCACCTTCATAGCTGAGCTCCGAGAGTTTCGAGACTTCAACAAAGCGCTGGCTCTCCTGCAAATCATCGACATCTCATTGTATGTCGTAACAGGTGTTGTCATTTACCGCTATACTGGTGCCGATGTTGCCTCACCGGCTCTGGGGTCTGCTCCTCCCTTGATTTCGAAGATTACATATGGCGTTGCTCTTCCCACGGTAAGAAGCCCCAAAACTTTCAGGGTTAGCGGACAAGGGGGAGAAGACAGCTAATTGTGTCAAGATTCTCATTGCCGGCGTCATGAATGGGCATATTGCCGCAAAGGCTATTTACCTTCGCGTATTTTCTGGAACAGATCGTATCCACAAGCGTGACTTTATTGCTGTTGGCTCATGGATTGGTATCAGCTTTGGCTTCTGGATCTTGGCCTGGGTCATCGCGTCTGCCATCCCGGTGTTCAACACCCTTCTTAGCTTGATGGTAGGAACACCCAGTACTCTCTTTTGTATAGGGACCTCCATATGCTGATTCGTGATCCCAGGCTTCATTGTTTGCCAGTTGGTTCACCTTCACTCTCCCTGGACTCTTCTGGATTCAGCTGAACCGGGGCCGGCTGTTTTCCTCGCCCCAAAAATGTTTTCTGACAATTCTTAATTGCGTTATTGTCGTCATTGGACTGGTGCTGGTAAGATGATATACAAAATCCACATGTTGTGCAATACTAACGAGTTTAGTGCGGCCTTGGGGCATATACCTCAGGGAAGGCGATCCATGATGATCCTGGGTCCGGCAGCTTTTCTTGTGACGCAAACACGTAATAGACTGCCACCAAATAGACTACGACGGAACACAGACATACCAGGTCTTGAATAGCAAGTCATTGGAAAACGTTGAGAAGCTTGAGTAGACTGGTCGATTAGAGCGAGATCCCTGCCAAGGGTAAATGTAGACATTTTGCTTAAAAAAACCAACCTTTTTACTATTCCACCTCTTTTTATGGGAAGGTGTTGCGCAGCTCGCCGCTCACTGGCATCTGGCTCTTCCATGTCCCTTTACATAGATTGGGTCATGACCTTTTATAAGATGGGCCGATCACGACTGATTGCAAATCTGACGTTTTGAGAGTGAAGCGCTATCGCTGGTCCCCGAGGCACATGGAGTTGAGCGTCAAGTCACGTGCCCCTGGTCTTATCACGCAATAAAGAGGGGAAGGCGCCATTTAAACTCTAACAAAGTTACGCTACTCTCACATCTCGTCTTCGACTTGGGCAACAATGGATGCCAGTCAATTACCCATAAGCCAGCAGATTTCGCGTTTCAAGGAGGCCCTGCAACAAAATGCCACCCTGATGACTGTCCTATCACGCGCTGCTACGATGAAGCTCCCTGGATGGTACCTCGCAGCTGGCGCGCTCACGCAAACCGTTTGGAACGTCGTCACACAACGGGATCCTGAGCAGGGCATCCATGACTATGATTTGATATACTTTGATTCATCTGATCTGTCGTGGGAAGCTGAAGACGCCATCATTCAGGCTGGCCGTGATCTGTTCGCGGATATTCCTGTAGAGGTCGAAATACGCAACCAAGCCCGCGTGCACCTATGGTACGAACAACGATTCGGCAAGCCATGCCCCCAGCACAAATCTTCAGAGGGTTCAATCAACACCTGGGGCACCAACTCAGCACTTATTGCCGTGCGCCTCAGGGATGATGGTCAGTGGGACATTTACGCTCCATGGGGGTTCTCAGATATGTTCAGTCTCGTTGTGCGGCCAAACCAGCAGATCATGACCAAAGAGGCTTATGAAAAGAAAGTAGCACGCTGGAGGCAGTTTTGGCCAGAGTTGACTGTTATTCCTTGGAGATAATAATCGGTGTCGAGTGTATAAACTTGTGGAATGCTCCTATATGACAGCCCCACCATCTGGCAACACGAACTCGGTAGCAGCACAAGGTTTCTCCAGAGCTTAAATTAATATCGGTCGTATTGATTGCGTCTTCGATGGTCACCCTTATAACCCCTGCAGCAGGGTTATGAGGGCTGGCATACTGGAAATGCCTTGGTCATAGCCCGTCGGGACTGGAATAATGGCCTTTGCCGTAGGTAATTGAGAATAAAGGAGGGTAAAGTCCTAGTATTCTATCTACTTCAAGTCATACAGTAAGACTACAACCCTCTTAAGAATTCTTTGGTTGACAGCTTCCTATGTTCCAGACTATCCATCGCTCTTACTGTGCTGCAAAGTCTGAGAAAATATCCAGCAAGTGATGTGCATTCTACAGTTATACAAAAGTTATACACAAATCACTAGCCGGTTCTGCCTCATATTCAGGCACCATTTCCGTTGTAGGCAACGAGGTTCGGACTACCATTGAGCGAACCAGTAATACCTCCAGAAGTACCAAGAGCCTTGATTCGGTTGGTAACGGCTGCAGGAGTGCTAAGACCTTCGAGAACCTGAAGGTAGAGAGCCAGGCCGGCAACATGTGGAGCAGCCATAGAAGTGCCGTCCAGGCTGCGGGTTGCGGTATTGGAGCCAATGAAAGCAGACAAGACATCAACGCCAGGGGCCAAGATGTCTACGCCGGGGCCTATGTAGTCGTTAATTAGCACTTCCTCTTACCACAAAATAAGAAGACATGAGACACTTACCGTAGTTGGTAAAGGAAGCAGGGCGCCAGCGAGAGTCGATAGCACCAACGGTCAGGGCGTTGGGAGCATTGGCAGGAGACTGACTGGAGACGGGGAGAGGGTTGCCAAAGTCATCGCCATTTCCAGCAGCAACAACAGCGAGAACACCCTCATTGTATGCAGCATTTATAGCTGTGGTCCAAGTCTGGGAAGCGGGACCTCCTGGATGGTTATTAGCATTGCTATAGGCGAACTTGGGAAGGTCAGAACACACCCAGTGACAGGTTGACGACAGAGCGGCCTTGACGGTTCTTGGAGGTAATATCGTTTACAGCCCAGTTGAATCCAGACAAAATGGTCGAGGTCGTTCCCTGGCTCCCCTGGAATACCTTGACAGAAATGATGTTGGCCTTGGATAGGGATTAGTAAAAGTCATGGCAATCATGCCTCATCACCACCACTGACCTGTTTGGCGACACCGTAGGTAGAGCCTGCAATCGTGCCAGCAACATGAGTGCCATGGCCCAGCGTATCAGTGTGAGCCCCAGAGAAGGCGTTGAATCCGAGGGAGGCACGGCTACCGAACTGAGAGTGTCCGACCAGGACGCCGCTATCCACGACGTAGGCATAAGAGCCAGTGCCAGCGGAGGTATCGTAGACATAGCTGGTGGAGCCCGAGGTACGGTGGGAGATGGTACCAAGACCCCAAGTTGCGCCAGACTGGGTTGTCAGAGCCCGCTCAGAGTTCTGGTTAGGCTCAGAATCCCAGAGGTACACCTCATAGTCCGGTTCAACAAAGTCGACCTGGATTGGCGTTAACGTCTCATCAGTGATCCTTCAGATCTGTACTATACCTCGGGGCTCTTCTTAATCTCCTCGATGGTTTCCTTGTCAAACTCGCCCGAATAGGCGTTCCAGCTGCTGATGTTGAAGGTATGTTCAACACCGCTAGTGTCCCGCTTAGACAGACTGCGACGGTGAACATCATCGACCCAGTTCAAATGAGATTGAATCTTGCTGTCCGAGGCATCCGGCTTGAGAGTGACGATGTATTTTTCGGGAATAACCTTTGCCTTGGGAATATCGGCAGGCGCAGCTAGAACAGCAGGGAGAAGAGCTCCGAAGAGGAGCGCAAGACGACGAATGCTAGTCATGATGGGCAGAAACGGAGATGGTGGCTTATGCAGGGCTATGAGATTGAAGAGAATGAAAACACGAAAACGTCGGTCTTACTGAGCATATTTATACCCTTGAGCCTCAATCTTTCCAAGCCGCAAGGTACTATCGTAAGACCAAGTCTATCTGTATCATGAGTGGTAAATCTTGCGTGATATTGCAAAAGTTCCAAGCTTAATGTTGCACCTTATTCAACTTCCTAAAAGGTAGATGGCCGGCATATCCGTGTATGGAAGGTAATAGTTGTCGTATAGAACCAGTGGAGGAGCCAATGCCAAGAGAACATCAAGGTATAGCAGATATCTTATCGTCGAACATGGCTCTGACCCACCAAGGTCACAGAATGCCCTTGCGCCAACTTCTTTGATATGCTCAACATTTCCTTTCCTCAATAGATTGATAGTATAATTCACATAGTAGGCTGACGGTATCTTGTGAAATGGAGCGATTATAGGACTGGATGCTCGGCCTTGCATGGCTTCCAGCTTGCAAGGAATACCACCAATGCTTCCCTCAGACTGGAGCGCCAAATGTCGATATCAAGCCCCGGTCTGATATGCTTTCATCACTATTGAATCCAAAAACCTCCTTCTCTTTTAGACTAGCGAGTACGGGAGGCCCCGCCCCTCTACGGTCTTGCTGGCACCTGGAACGGGATACATGCTCTCAAAAGGCAAGGGCGCCGATGTCCTCAACGGCTACATACCGGTACAGGAAAACCACTTGCCGATCCGGCAGGAGAATAATCAGTCGCATGATTGCCGAAAGATTTTAGTTACCGATTAGTCGATCCGTCGAACTTGGCAATCCCCTGGGCTCTTAACCTATCACTCGGCACCATCGCGTGCTTCGGGGGTACTATCCATATCAGGAATACCGCTTATTGCGCCAAGTTATGCTTAATAAAGGTCCATGCGCGCCTAGCATGCTAAGCCGTTTAACCCACATGGCTTTTTTGGGTGGTTGCATGCAGAGGTCACGCGGAACAACATGTTGATCTTTTCTGCAAATAAGTCTTGTGAAAGGAACACCTCCCTTAATATTATTGACTTTTAGCCTTCTTCTATGCCAGGAGGCAGACGAAGGTGACACAGTGGGAAAAGGCCTCATGGTAGTAATATGTGATTTGCAAGTGTGCAGGTTGGATAGGTAAGACGAATAGTTAATTTAATCTTTAAGTCTTTCCTTATGGTTCTTAATATCTACTGCCGCGCCTTTGAGTATTTAGATCAGGGTAACTATAGCAGAGGAACCGAGTACCTACAAGCAATGCACAACGTGGACTTTAAACGACCCTATGCCATACAATGCAATACTTTTACTAAATACAACCTATCAAACTGCATTATGAGAAGGCTCGGCTCAAACAGAATTGTATCTAAACAATAAACAACGCTACTCGAGGCAAATATCTCGAACTACAGTTCAATAGAATAATTAGTCGTGACGTTTTAATAGATCAAATAGCGCACAGGTCGATAAGATTCCATAAAGCCCACCATTACCTAGTCCTTAGGCTTGGTAGATCTTACTAACCTCCCAAGGGTTTATATCACATTCAAGTCGTACTATTCTCCGTGCCTCATACAGCTCAAATAGTTGATCGCATCTCTTCAATACCCTATTCTACTCATCTTCAACAACTGGTGCAAATTTAGTTAGTATGGTAAAAAGTCCCAGTCTTGAGACTCTACAAGCCATCTATTAGCATTCAAGTGGTGAAACGAGAGGCAAAGCCACATACCTTGATATGCTAGCCAATCTGGCACTCCGTCGTTGGCACTCTCCCACACAACCTCCAAGATGCTCAAGGCCCGCTCCATGTTTGTTGACCTTATCTCCCGGTAGAATCTGCGGAATATGTCTCGCACTTCCCGGCGATCATCCAACCCAAGAGTCTCACATCCGGCAGTGAATAGAGGAGGAGTGATGGCCATTGCAGGGGAAGCTCCATGGGATGGTCGCATAGAGCCGATAAGCTGGATAATCGATCGCACAGAGGTTTGGACAAGTTCCGAGCCCGATGGGGCACCTCTTACTCGCCTCTCGATCAAAATGCGTGCCATGCAGATATAAGCTTGTGTGGAGGCAGTGAAATCGTGTATGTCGGTCTCTGAGAGCTCCTCCCGAACTCCGGGGTAGAACCAAAGACCGCCAGACGTATAGATAATTTCATTCGAGATTTGGTTGAGCTTAAGGTGCAGATTTTCGGCGTCACGATCAAAGTCGCCTTGTGTGAAGTGCGGGAACTGTGGCAAGGTTTCGGTATAGCAGAGCGAGTGTTGCTGGCGTCTCTCCCATGCTGAGGCGCCTATTTCACGAAATACCAAGGCAAGCCTGGCAGGGTACCCAAGATGATCGTCGCAGGCGTCAAGGGCCAGTTCTGTCGGCTCCGTGATGATACCGAGACCTGTGTCCTGCACCACGCATTGTCCTGTAGCCAGTCCAGAGGAAGTGATGGAAGTAAGGGATTCGACACTGAGATACCAACGTGACAGAAATTTGATGATACCCTCAAGCTCCGCGGTTGGGGCCGAGGAGCTTGCAGATCGGGAACGACGGATGCTGGCCAGCAGCGCTTTCGCCCCTTCGGCGTGCACTCGCCAGGACCCAGAGTGGATCTCGCCAGATGAGATACTGACAAGACAAAGCATGAGCGATGTCGCTAGCAAACTCGTGCTGCTAGTGCAGTCTCTTCGAAACAACTCTGTCTGAAATGCGGATAAGCTCATACCCACGTATCTTGGCATAGACGAGTTGGTAGCCCCTGTCATCCGCAAGCCAGCTTGCTGGGCAGCTGAATACGCCAGGGTGGCATATAATAGTGGGGGACTCTGTAGGGCCAATGGCACGATGGTATTACAGAAAAGCCGTTGCCCATGTCGCGAGGAGATGACAACACAAGACGCCTCGGAAACAAAGTGGTGCAGCAGAGCGCGCTCGGAGCGTCGTAGCCACGAGAGGGGCTCTAATGCACGGAGAATACGGTCATCTCGGGTTTCATCGAGGCATGCTCCTTGTGATTCGCGACGCTGGGTCTTCCTGCGCCGTCGATGATGTCGTTGTCGGTCGTCGGCAACACGTTCCATTTCGGGCGAGGGCGAGATATGTGAAAGGAAAAGAAAGAGGAGTTTGTGGAGTCCGGGGGATTCTGGGGTAAAAATCCACCGTCTTGCGGCTAGACAAGGCAGATAAGACCGGGTCAGCGATTGGCGTTGACGCGGGGGCAACTTGTATTATTAGTCTGCAGTTCACAAACCGTGCTGGCGATAAGTAGCGCCGATCTTGCTCCGGACCTCGTGAGATTGACCCTCCATGTCAAGCAAGTCTCAAAGAACCGAGAACGAGAACGAGAACTGTAGCTTTGCAAGCATGGAGCAACAACGGCTACCCTCCGTGTAAGTGACTATCACAAATTCGAGGCGATAAGCCTATGATAACAATCCTTAGCCTCCGGCCAATCCACTATCGTATTGATCTTTTCAATCTTGTCCTTCAGCCTCCATTCTCGTATGAAGGCAAAATGCATATAGACGTCGATATCCTTCAGCCAACAGACACAATCTGGCTCAATGCGAAGGAGCTGCACATCCGCGACGCGACAGTCATGTCGGATGATTCTGTACTAAAATACGAACAAATCGACCATGACGAAGTGCTCGAACGAGTAGCCTTGGGATTTCCGGCCGTTATCAAAGGGCCTCGAGCTCAGGTCACCGTACATTTTGCTGGCTGGATCAACAACGCCCTGTCGGGATTCTACCGCACATTGGCAAAATCTTCCCAGCAAGGCCCGGATAGCGTGCCTGAAAACACCTACGTTTTTAGCACACAGTTTGAGGCTTGCGAGGCCAGGAGGGCCTTCCCTTGCTTTGATGAGCCGGATCTGAAAGCGACGTTTGATGTTCGCATTCAAGTCGCCGACCATCTTCAGGTCTTGGGAAATATGCCGGTGAAAGAAGTGATAAGAAAGGATAGCGGCAAAAAGGTCGTCTCATTTAAAACCACGCCCGTGATGAGCACCTATGTTAGTACATCGATCCATTCTTGGTGATTAGTGACTTACTTGTGTCCTATACCTAGCTTGTGGCTTGGGCAATTGGCGAGTTTGAGCACATTGAGGGTTTCACCAAGCACACCTACAACGGACAACTTTTACCGGTCCGAGTTTACACGACCAAAGGACTTTCTTCTCAAGCTGTGTATGCCCTGCAGCATGCATGCCGTGTTGTGGATTTCTTTTCCGCCATTTTCAAGACGGACTATCCCCTCCCGAAGCTCGACCTCGTCGCGATCCCTGAGTTTGTAAGTTGCAATTTTCATCGTGCAGTCTGAACTTGCACTTATCCCGATAGGCCCATGGCGCTATGGAGAATTGGGGTCTTTGCACTTTTCAACCAACGGCCTTATTGTATGACGAAGCAACTTCAACACTTGACAACAAGGAACGTGCAAGTTACGTGATCGCGCATGGCAAGTCTTACCGTCCATGGCACGGCTCTGCTTCCTTCGGCTAAGATTACACAGAGATTGCTCATCAATGGTTTGGAAACCTTGTAACCATGAAGTGGTGGAATGATCTGTGGCTCAAGGAAGGATTTGCAACTTGGGCTGGCTGGCTCGCTGTTGACCACTTTCATCCAGGTCAGTTTATGGCGGCTAGCCCAGAGAGGCGGTCCTAACCAGAAGTAGACTGGAATGTCTGGGGAAAGTTTCTTGTGAGTCTGTGGATTAATTAATTGCATTCCAGCAGCGACTGACTTCTTGACCCTAAAGTCCGACGGCCTCCAAACAGCCCTCCAACTCGATTCACTTCGAGCCTCACACCCTATTGACGTCACCGTAAAAAACGGGCCTGACGTTGACCAAATATTTGATGATATTAGCTATCTAAAAGGGACTTCGTTAATTCGCATGCTAGATGGGTATATTGGACGAGATGCATTTTTGGACGGTATCTCAGCCTACCTACACGTCTTTTCATACAGTAAGCTTTCGTTCACGTCTAATTTCGACTTACTCGTGTCTCTCTATGTCCATGCTGATGAAGCAAGAAAATACCACATCAGAAGACCTATGGGAGTGCCTAAGCCAGGCATCAAAGAAAAACGTTGGATCATTCATGGTACGTTTGGAACAGCAATTCTACTTGTATGATGGGTAGCCTGGTAAATGCTAATGTCTACGTCCTAGAACGGCTGGATCCATCAAATTGGCTTTCCAGTAATTTCCTTCTGCGTAGAAGGGGACCGCATTCACATTTCCCAAGAACGACTTCTGCTCAGTAACGACCTTAACCCAGTTGAAGCAGATGCTACTTGGTGGGTACCATTGAATTCTAGGTGCATCCCCCAGAGTGATGAGCAGTTTTCAAGCCGGTCCCATGAAGCTACTATCGATTTGGAGCGCTTGGGACAGGGAGGGTTGGCAAAACTCAACGAGAACCAGACAGGGTTCTATCGAGTTAACTATACTCCTAGTCATTTTGCCGCACTGACTCGGCAGCTTGGTTCTCTCACAACAGAAGACAAGGTCATCCTTCTCGCCGATGCTACTGCCCTTGCTATAGCTGGAAAGCGAAGTATTGTTGACCTTCTTACATTGATGGAGCGATTACATGCAGAGCAGGATTATTTGTAAGTCACTCGTGGTGCTTGCCCCCTTGACCCATGCTGACTTCCCTGTGTGCAGCACTTGGTTGCAGCTCTCTAAAACTGTTGACCTTCTTACATCTGTTTTCTCGGCCAATTATGCAGTCCAGAATGGTATTCTAAGCTTCAAGAGGTATCTGATTAAAGACGTCGTTGCAACTCTTGATTGGGAAGTGAGGCCAGGTGAACACCACCATGATACCAAAAAGAGGGCTACGATCATCAGGATGGCAGGAATGGCAAATGATCAGAAGTACATATACTGAGACACTTCTTTTCTCTGCAGAAGGCACGAACTAATTTCCCGAAATAGCACCGTGGAAAAGGCTATCCACTACTTTGAAGATCACGCTTCAACGAGGGCTTCAATCCACAGCAGCTTGGTCCCTGCAGTCTTCTGCATCGCCAGCACCCACGGCGGTATCCCTTCTTACAACAATCTCAAGGCCCTCTACCTGAATACTCCTTCTACGGCCATCGATCTTCAAGAGACTTGCTTGCGAGCATTGGCGGTCACGTCCTCGCCAGCGACACTTGGGGACTATCTTTCATTTCTACTCACAGACCATGTAAAGGTTTCCGACTTGCACATTGCAGCCGCGGCCCTCTCTGCGGATTCACCCACGCGTCTCGCATTCTGGAAGTGGCTAACAAACAACTGGGGAGCAGTGTTGCACAAGTTTGACCAGAGTTGGCCAAGCTTAGATAAGTTCTTGAGACAAGGCTTGAGTGGCTTCACAGAAGAAGGTCAAGAAGAGGAGGTAAAGGCCTTTTTTGCCGACAAGGAGTATGAGAAGTTTGGTTTTAAGAGAGGGTTAGGGATTGTGACAGAGAGAATACGTGTCAATTCCCGGTTTAGGCGACGAGAAGAGGTAGCGTTGAAGGAATGGTTAAAGAAAAGGGGGTACCAATAGTAATCTCCTTCAATGGGCATTAGTTACGATTAATATCATAACTTGAATCTGGCCCCGGCCGAAGCAGGCGAGAACTCAATAATAGCACCCAGGATGAGTCGTCATCTTGCGTAGAATAAGAATCGGGTGAGAATGGTCTTGGGACCGCTCGAGAGGCCAAGCCAGAAGAGACAGAAGGATCCAGCGTGGAGACTCCAGACATCATTTGATGCCCTTGTGGTCCGAGTCGGCAAGACTTGACTTGAGCAATCTTTTACAAACGAGAGCGGTCGACATACCCTTCCAACGTCGGCCAACTCTCTGATTTCTATTCACTACTTTAGGTATAATTACCAGCATTGCCTCCTTCAAGTGTCGTCGTGTCCAAAGCCAAGAATTGCATATTCACCACAAGTCTTGTTCCAAGTCACACGACAAAGCACCAACATGGCTACAGCCGGCATTACGACGGTTATCAGTGAAGAGCTCGCCCCTGCGTTGGGTCCTTATGTGGGTCTTGCTGACCATCTACTTTAACAAACGATGACTAACGAAATTGACAGTCCCACGCGGTCACGGCTGGTGGCTTTGCATTCCTTTCCGGCAACATCCCTATTAACAAAGCTGGCGATGTTGTGCCAGGCGGAGCCTCTGAACAAACTGAGCAAGTATGCCAGAACATTAGTTCTGTGCTGAAAGCTGTGGGGACAAGTATTGACAAAGTTGTCAAAGTTAACGTAAGTCTCTTCCCGTTAATTTTGGAGTGCCAGCATCTAACTAGATGCAGATTTTTCTAGCAGACATGGGCGATTTTGCAGCCGTCAATGAAGTTTACGCCAAGTACTTTGTTCACAAGCCGGCGCGAAGCTGTGTAGCTGTTAGGCAATTGCCAAAGAACGTGTTGGTGGAAATTGAATGTGTTGCGGTTGTGTGATAGAGACCTGACTTCAATGCTGCAATAAAAAGCTGATGACCGAGCAACATTTCCGCTGTGATAAGAAGGCATTTTAGAAATAGACATATCTTCAAATAATGGAACTCTTTCCCTGTGCGTCTTCAAGTCCACATGGCGTTCATCCACCAGTCCCTCTACTCGTGACTAGAAGTCCGGAGCTGTCCGGGGACTTACCTATCTAGGGTAGAGAGCACCCTGGCCGTACTAGCAGGCCATCCCCGCTTTTCCCCCGCAGATAATCGGCATGACTTTCCATCGTTTAGCCGCCTCTTGAACGGTGCATCGGCCTCCCTTGCCTTCACCGTCATATTGACCCCCAGCATCGCCATCGGCCACTCTTGCCTCCATATCTCAATGCCCGACTCCCTCATTCGACCCATCATGTTCCGTCCCGCTTACAATCCGTCCCCATGAGAAATACTGATAACCAGTCGGCCACGCGCCGGCCCCGCCGCCGTACCCTGCTCGGCTGCGTCACCTGTCGTCTCCGCAAAGTGAAATGCACCCTCGAGCAACCCGCGTGCCACAACTGTCTGAGACTGGCCATCGAGTGTGCGGGATACGGCGGAAAGCTGAAGTGGTTAAACTACGAGTACCGAGACGGGCGACAGGTCCGGCTAAGAGACGGAGATGACGTGGATCTGGAGAGAGGCGCAGGGCGGAGGGAAATCTTCAGCCGTATGTTGGGCTTTCTTACGATACCTTGCTTGCCTTTTTTTTCCCTTAGATCACTAGCCTTATCTCTATCCCCTTTAAGCCTTCCTATCTAACTTATGTCCATCTCTAATACTTGAACATCATTCCGTGCTGTTCCTGCTGACCGTTGAGCCGGGTAGTGACAGAGAGGAAGCGAATGTCGGATCATATGGCCGAGTACTTCAGCACTCCCAGTGAAGGGGACTTTGAACTGTCACTTGATCGGGCCCTCGGGAACCTTGAAAGTGAAATCAGCACGTTGGAAGGTTATGAGGAAAGACGGGGGCATGATGACACTGAAGCCCAGCTTGGCCCCTTCGGGGTATTTCATGCAAGCCCGTCTTCAATGTGGATGTGTAATGACACTCCGACTCCACAAGCCACTTCCAGGGGGAACACTGTTGTTCTCGATGAAGGGGAAGTTGAAGATGATTTCCAAGCTGTGGCACAAGCCGCATCTGTCCCGGGGGAGGACGCGGGTTCAACATCAACTCATGACAAGCGGCCACTTGCTGCCCGCGAAACACAAAACAACCTACGATCGGAGGGTTCAGTTTATGTGGCAAACCCTGAGACCAGTGGGCCAATACATACTACTGAGGCAACTTGGGACGATTCACTGGAGCTGACAGGTGAGAACAAGACCTATTTTCTGTATGACGGATATCAAGCTTGGTAGAGACTACTAAAGGCATGGCATATTAACTCCTCGGACCAGTTTCTAATATACAATACGCTCCACGGAGTGGTAGGATGACCTCAGGAGGCAGCCTTGGCCCCCATGGTAGTCATTTCTTTTCGGGAGATCCAAGTCTCTTGGGTAAGTACGCGGGTTTCTTATACACGAATAGAACTATTCTGACACTAAAACAAGGGAACACCATCTATTCAGCGACTCATACTCACGACTCGATCATTGAGTTCGATGAGGACACAACGCGACCAGTTTGCAACACCATTGCATCAGAAACACAACAGTGGCAGGATTTGTCTATTCCCATTGACCACGCCACATCCTCTGAAATACGCGTGCTCATATCCCACTTCTCCTCCCATCTGACTAACCTTCTTTCGCCGATTACCTTGTCCGATCATAATATCCGCTCGCAGACCTCCCTTGACCGTGCGTTGCTATGCTTTAGTAAACTAAGCGTGTTTGGCGAAGCAGACATCGACTTATGTGCGGTCATGTATACCGTCCTGGCTTTGAGTGCGGCGCATATGGATGCAGTATATCGTGGAATTGATGAGACCCGAGAAGCCAACAATCTCCGGCTCAGTGGGCAACCGGCTCAACCTGCAAGGAACGCAAATGGAGAATGGCACGCTACAGGGCTTCGATATGCTAAGCTAGCCCGACGGTCACTGGAAGTCCTGCTTAGCAAGGACCAGTTCTCCAAAAGAGAGAACAAGAATATTATCATCACCTTCCTTAACATATTCGTCACAGAAGTAAGCTGCCTTCTTATCGCCAGACGAGGAAATATTGACATTTGTTGCCAGGCCGTGTCAGATATTTATAAACCATTCTGGCATTTCCTCCAGCACTGCGTTCATTATTTATCTCGTTCTCCACTTCTAGACACTCCCAACACACCCAAATCAAACTCTCTCGCCTGTCTGAAGTACTTATTGATACAGGAATGTGTGCTAAGTTACTCATTACTCACACTTCCGCCCCATTTATCTCCATCTCCGCCATCACCAGTCGTGGACCTTGGCCATTGCAACATTCCAGACACATGGGAAGAGTTGTCTGTTACTGAACTACACGCATGGGATACCGCGCATTCCGAAACGAGCGGTGCTCATTTTATGAGGATTTCTGCTTCAGAACTTCGGCAGATGACGGGATCTGCGATTCCACCTTCATTACTCAGGCTTTTTCTTGACAACATTTTGCTGATGCAAAAGAAGAAGCACTGGTCTGAAGGCGAGGGTGTGGATCTGGTTGCCAGTCTCGAAGAGAAAATTTGCGGATGGGCTATCAAGATCGAAGATGAAGATATTAATGCCTCAAGCGGCTCCGGTCTGGAAGAAGGGACCAACACCAGCGGAATTGGTAGCGACACTGAATCTGAAATCGAAGACCCTGCAGCTATTCGAGATTCACCGAGTGATGGTCGGATCACAGCCATCGCGCTTACGCGAGCCTATCATACCTGCCTTTTGCTCCTATTTTTTACTTTTACAAAGCCCACTAATTCTCTTTTATTGAATCCGCTGAAGAGAAAGCTTCTGAGGCAATTACGAGCCTACGTTAGAGAGGTACAAGACATAGAGGCAGATGTTGGGGTGGCTGGTGGGATTGCTTGGCCATTGAAGGCACTGGAAGAGATGGCACTGGATCAGGTAGAGAAAAAGGAGGTGGCATATCTTCGGAGGCTTGTTAAGGGAGGAGGATGGAAGGTGTTTAGGAAGTAAGAAAAGGAATATATATTAGTATAGTTAGCATAGGGGTACGGGGTAGCAGTATAATTAAATGGCGTCGTTAACCCTGTGGGCTCTGCCAACCTAAATGCAGTATATATTTCGCCATACCCACATACATAGTCACACTTCGGCGTGGAAAGGCCAATTCGGTCGAAAAAGGGACTAGGCAGTCAAGCGGATCTTCGCTAGTAATAGTTGACTTGGGCAGCGAAGACACATTGACTTGGAGGACGAATATCTCTGCCCCACGCTCATCGACTGCCATTTCCATATGGATGTAATGCCTAGCAAGAAGAGGTTATTTGCCATGAAGACTCAACCAACATACAATCGCACTGCGATCAACCTACGGGGCTAGGGACATGCTCATGCGTGGCTTTGCACCGGCCCACGACTACCGTGGTTCTTCCATAGCACTCAAAGAAGCCATCCACCAAGGCGTTATCATCGGACCAAAGCTGTTTGTGGCGCCGAATGGGCTCATCCAGACCGGTGGCTGCGGCGATATTAGAAACCGCCACGACCTGCCCGAGTGCTGCAACGGCCACGTGTTCGGCAGTGGGCGTCTGTATGACTGCCTCGACGAGTGCTCGAGCGGGGATTTTCCGTGACCTGATCCGGGGCGGCGTAGATTTCATCAAAATTATAGGCCCCCTTAAGTAGAGGTGGTGTGAGCTAGCTCGCAAATGCTTGGTCAACGTGGTCAAGAAATGCCACATTCATGGGGCGACGTAAGCAGCTGAACATTTTGTATTTTCGTGTAACACATAGTAATAGTCCTACCTCCCCTATCGCCAATCGGGCGCGTTGCCATCCCATCCTGGGCTGGCATCTCTTCCATCAATGCACCTCGCACACAACACATCGGGCGTCAGGTGCCTCGATAGGTTTATACCAAGGCAGACACCGGCACCGAGGATTCGGGAGGTGTATCAAGGCTTTGACAGATGCGTCTGGGCCTGTTCTCAGACTCGGGCATCAAGGTCTCTGCCTAATCTAGCCTGTGGGCTATATAGACCCGGACCGTTCCCGTCATTAAATCCTTACCCATGGGTCGCTATTTCTGCTATGGCTAACACCGACGTCGCGCTCATCTCCGCAACGCCCACATATGAAGATCCCATCGATGAAGTGACCCTCTATGAACCACCTCGCCATGACGTGATTATCCATGATGCCCCGGTTTACCATGGCGCCGTCTATAACGGCACCGTCTACAGTGGTCTGGTCCACAACGGCCCGGTCTACAACGGCCCGGTCTATAATGGCCCTGTCTACAATGGCCCCGTCTACAATGGCTCTATCAATGAAGCGCCGATCGATAAATTACCCATCCCAGAAGCTCTAATGCCTCTCAATGCCCTTGTCGCATACTTGGGCGACATCGATAGGCTCCTTTGGCAGTTGCGAACATGGCTCACGGCCGCCAACCCCGAGGCGGACCAGGACCCAGCGCATTGGGCGAACGAGATACTACAGGCTTACTGGAAATATGAAGCCGCCGATGGGGCTCATTCCACTGCACACGAAACTTTCAAAGCCTACAATGCTCAGGTTCAGCAAGATGCGAGACGTGAGGAGCTTGAATATAACAGAAAGTTAGTGATATGGTGGGGGGAAACAGCTATTTAGTAAGATGCTAGATCCTAACTCGGCGTGAATTGTGTTTCACTAAGCATTTCTATTAAGTGCCGGATATTTGCTACTTCAGTTTCTTGAAACCTACCGAGCTACGTTCAGTAGTTATTCTCTTCAGGGATATATCGATACTGGAGAAGCTGCGCTTGACGGTGCTAGAAAGGCTATTGAAAAAGCAAAGAGAAACAATCAAGGTAAAAACCCTAATAAAACATATATAGAGTATAGCTAACGTGTCTTATACTCTAGGGACATATTGAATCGGTGCTCACTATAGGGGCCGGGTTAGCAGCTGCGTTGCGAGTCTTGGTGATATTTTCTCGGCCGGCTAACCAGAAGGAGGGAGGGGAGGCTCACTATGTAACGCAACGAGACATCCATATTCCTTATTATTTGTTCTAATGAATTACCGATGCCTTAATACTGAGTTCACGCAAAGTTGAACCTGTGGCCCATTAAGCGGGCAAAGAAAAATTAACAGGTCATAACTTACCGCCCTAATCCCTACTAATAACCAAGTCCAGGGCGCGCAGCTCAGGGTGGGGATCTTCAAGCACCATATTCACAGCTATTAGATCACGAAGAATCTCGAATATACTATGAGCCTCTATCTTGACTCTTCTTAGGTTCTGAAACTACAACATATTGCTCTTCAGGATCGCGTGGCGAAGGCAATCCCTCAACAACACCCCCGTCGGCCTCCATTTCCATCCTGGTGATATCAACCAACTGGACAGGAAAGATCCAGTGGAGGCCATAAGCAACGACGGCAGCTTCAAAACAAGGTCAATTAAAATGCTCATCGCTAGGCTGAAGTGAGGATGTCTTACCAATGCAAAAGCCAAGAATGAATGTGAGGTTGTAAAAGTTGGTCGCTCCTTGGGAGACTGAGATCGAAGTGTTGACAGACGCAGCAAATCCAGGCAGACTGGGGGTAAGTGGTCAGGTTATATCACTTGAGGAAAGATTAAAGACTTACCTGGGCGTCACGGCAACCAACCAAGCGATCAACGTTCTCCAGTTGAAGCCTCGACTGAACCAATATACCGACTTACTCGACCCTTCATATAGATCGGGCAAGTGAAACTTCCGTTTCTGGATGATATAGTAGTTAACACAGAGCAACCCGATTAGTGGCCCGATGAACACGGCGTAAGCGCTCAGCACTGCTAAAAATCTTCAAATACCGTTAGTCTTGAACCTCGGCCGTGCACCCACAAGCAGACTGAGGGCTGGTTACGAAGGTATACTCACGTTGAGCCACTCGCAAGCTGCTGCCATGGGTTTGGCAGAACGCTCAGCGCTGCCAAGATGTACGCTCCGCGGCGTAGGTCGATATACTTTGGCAGCATGCTGGCCACATCAAGTCCGCCAGCTAACACGTTTCCTGGAACGCAAATGGACACTTGCGCTACAATAAAGGCTACGGCAAGGAAGAAAGTGGCCGCACGGGTGCCGCTTTCACTCGATGTGCTCAGAGCGGAGTTTTGCATGGCAACGAGTAACTGATAAGGGTCCCAAAGTGGAGTTCCACCGCCGTATCCTGCAGAGTTGTTAGAGGTTAGGTCATGAGCCTCCAGCTAGCGAATGGGATATGAATGACATACTCTTCTGCGTTGCTGCAGTAACAAGAATGCCGCAGAGGCCAGTTAAAGTAGTCGTAATCACATACGACGTAAACTGGCTCGACACCACCTGGCTGCGTTTCTTCGCAAACCTTGTATAGTCGTTCTGATTGAGGATGCCGGCTGCGGAGGCTCCAAGAACACTCATCATCCCACCGCAAATGGCCCAGCCGAGTGCGGAACCCTTCAGCACTGCGCCATCGCCGAATGCATCATCAAGACTCTCCCCGGGCCCTCTCGTACCAAGTGCCCAGCCCAGCAGAGCAACGAAGGCGACCAATGACAGTCCAGCTCCGGCATGAAAGTAGAGCCGGAGCTGGTGTGGCTTGAACCAGATAAAAATGCAGCAGATGACGTTGAACACGAAGTACCCGACAAACTCAGCGCTTGTAATTCCTATATTCTCAGGGAGAGTGTTCGGGATGCGTCGGTCGAGGTCCGGCCAGATGGCTCGCAGGCAAACGAAGACCATCTTGCCGCCGATAACGGCTTGTACGCCATACCATACGAAGGAGAGAAGAATTCGGTTCAGAATAGGGAAGTAGGCGCCGTATACACCTGTCGAGAGCCATTGTCAGTTATGGAGCTCCTCTACTATTCTCAAACACGTACCCCAAACGGAGCGGGACACAACGGAATATCCCAAATGGCTGTCAGCGCCGGAGAGCGAGTTGAGCACGGCGAAGAAGCCAGTCACAATTGACCCGAAAACAATAACAATGACAGCCTGCCACCAGTTAAGACCCACAGCGAGAAGAGAAGCACCGGTCTGGTAGGTGCTAATGTTAACGTTGATAAGGAACCAGAGTTCAAAAAATTGCACCCATCCTAAAAGCAGTCATTCATCAGCTCCACCATCGCAGAGATATTCTCAAGCGGCAGGTAACTTACCCCATGTCTGGCGCTCCGGGGGCACAGGCTTCAGGTCTTCGTTCATCCACTGAGTAGTTGTCTGCTGCCCTTCTCCCAGCTCAAGCCACCGCAGGACTTTGCGAGCCCGTGCTTTGGCAGACATGATTGGTACTGTACGGATCTAGTGCGTGCAAATTGCAGATGTTGAAACAAAAAGAGATATGGATCCAGTTAGCTAATGGAATGGGACCTGAGGGAGAAGGGAGGAAATAAGTCGACAATAAAACAAGTTGATATGATACTCGAATCTCTAGGAAAGCAAGTGTAGCCGAGAGGCGGCGCCATCTCTGGATCCTCCCACAGATTGACAACAATCAGAGGCGAGATTGGTGGCGCCACCTAGCGAACTGGGGAGTAGATTATGGATAAGCGGGGGTCCATTAACAGGAATCTTTTGCCGAAGAGTATAGAAGGCAAGCTGTGCCGAACGGGGTGGCCCATCTCCACTTCGGCGACGTCCTCCCGATACGAAATGCCGGGGGATTGCGCGCCTGGTCGTGTTTAAGCGGGTGTGTATTGCTTACCGACGTCATATTTAAATGGATGCGCACCCAGACTCATGAACAAGGGAAAAGGCTGGACAGACATCCTTGCACGCAGAAGCAAAGAGGAATCGTTAGCTCAAAGAGGCATACCCCAGTGTTTGCACGCCATGTCGACGCCAATCCGCCAAAAGATATACCGTGTGGGTGTAGATGTTGGTGGCACGAATACCGACTGCATTATTCTAGGTTCGACTACGGCAATAGTTCTAGGAGGGTTCAAGCTGAACTCACCATACATACAGATCCTTTAAAGGCCAAGGAACCCGACCGCGGTATACTGTGCTCCGTCAAAGCCAGCACATCCCCCGATGTGACAAGCGGCATCAAACAAGCAATTGCGAAAGCCCTTGAGCAGGCAGGCATTGAGCGAGATGCAGTAGCTGCTGTGATGATTGGTACAACGGTATGGGACTGAAAGAGATATTTTACATACTCGTGTGCTGATACTAGGTCTTGCAAAAGCATTTTGTCAACGCTGTTGTCCAAGCGGATAGTCAGAACTTGCGCAAGGTTGCTGTCTTGCGGCTATGTGGCCCCTATACACGGGAAGTGCCTCCATTTTGCGACTTCCCTCCCATTCTAGCACGCATTATGAACGGGTATACCGCGTACCTGGACGGCGGTCTGGAAAGTAAGATCCTATCACCGTCTGTACCTATGAGCATGCTCACTCACACAGGCTGTTTTAGTTGATGGTCGAGACATTACTCCACTGTCGGAAACACAAATTCGGATTGAATGTGCCAAGATTCGCGAAAGGGGCATCTCTGACATTGTTCTCGTCGGGGTATTCTCACCCCTCGATACCACTGGGCGCCAAGAAGAAAAGGCAAAGCAGATAATCCTCGAGGAGATCCCGGACGCCGATATTGTTCTCTCAAGAGACAGTATGACTTTTCTCCCGTCTGACTTGATTCGCGCGTTCTTGAGACTGACTCTACCTCGCTGAACAGTTGGCAACATTGGATTCTTAGAACGAGAGAATGCATCGATTCTCAACAGCTCTATAATTAAGTTTGCACGCAAGACGATTACCGGGTTTGTTGCTGCCATGCGGTCCCTGGGGCTTTCATCATGCCCTCTATTTCTCACCCAGAATGATGGTACTCTCATCGACACTGAAACGGCAAAGAGATGCCCTATTCGTACCTTTTCCAGCGGTCCCACCAACAGTATGTCCGGGGCGTCGTACTTGGCCGATCTAGTCACCGAGAGCCAAGGTCGTCAGGTTATCGTTGCGGATATTGGTGGCACAACGACAGATCTTTGTGCTCTGTGAGTAGACTTCAAGGAATCTCTGAAACATCTAGATACCAATAACTCTTGACAGTCTGCCTTCAGGATTTCCCCGTCAAGCCGGCGCTTGGGTTGAAGTTGGCGGCGTGCGATGCGCGTTTCCGATGCCTGAAGTGCTATGCCTCGGTCTCGGTGGTGGAACCAAGGTTTTTGAGCAAGCCGACAATACTGTGCGAGTTGGTCCGGAATCTGTCGGGCACAGATTACTCTCTGAAGCCCTTGTGTTTGGGGGCCAAACTCTGACAGCGACCGATGTAGCTGTTGCAGAGGGCACAGTGGACATCGGCGATGGGTCGCTTGTGCAACACCTGAAAGGCACAGAAGCCATACGCAGTGCACGTGACGAAATCAACAAAATGCTTGAGCGCGGAGTGGATGGCATGAAGCTATCGGCCGACGATGCGGTCCTGGTACTTGTTGGCGGTGGCAGCATTGTGCAGATGGACGAGGTAAAAGGGGTGGCTAAGATCATTCGGCCCCCGTGAGTAGACCGATTTATTCCTTGTATTGTTACGCGAGCTGACTTAAACTTCTTCAGTCACTTTGACTGCGCGAACGCTGTTGGTGCGGCTATCGCAAAGGTCTCGGGCCAAATCGATACCATCGAGATTCTTGAGGGCAAGGACGAACATGAGATTGTCGAGGCCACCAAACTCAAAGCAATTGAGGCTGCAGTTGAGGCTGGTGCAGATCGCGACACCGTTAATATTGTGTCAATCGAGAATCTGCCACTTGAGTATAGCGCTGTCAAGGCAACTCGATTAATCGTCAAGGCCGTAAGAGCCCCAGTAACTACAATCACGAGAAAGTCACTAAGGCGAAACATAGGCTGGGCTGTTGCGGACTGATGCGTTGTTGTCCTCAGCCCCTGACACAGAGATTGACATCCAGGATCTTACTTCCAACGGATACAAGGAAAATGAGATACTCGAGAAGAAACCAAGCGATTTTGCAACTGCCGCCTCGGCCTCGATCAACGTCTCTGAGTATCGGCCTGAAGTTACCCAAGATGGAACATGGCTCGTGTCAGAGATTGATTGCGAGTTCCTTGCAACCGGGTGCAGCGTGCTAGCTTGCGGTGGTGGTGGTCCCGGCTATAACTGTTATCTAGCAGCTCGAGCAGCGCTACGTGAGGGAAAGCAGATGCGAGTTGTCGATGTAAGCACTTTGCCAGACGACACGCTGGTGTTTGGGACCAGCACTTACGGGTATGTGTCCAAGCAGCTCTGCTGTCGACTTGACTAACTTGACCCTAGAGCACCGGCAGTGGTTTCTGAGCGACTACCGAGTGGTACAGAAGCCATCGATGCGATCAACGGCGTGTTGCCCTACTTCTCGATGGAAAAAGTTGGTGCAGTGATTGCAGTAAGTCTAGCTTTAAAGATTAAATAGAAAGTTGGGAACAAGCCGCTAATACGACGCAGGACGAAATCGGGGGCATGAACGGCCTGCGGCCACTGCTCACGTCGACGCACTTTGATGTTGTTACAATCGATGGCGACTATATGGGGCGCGCTTACCCACGCATATACCATAGCACAACCTACGGTATAGAGTTGCCTGGTACCGTATCGAAGGACGTGCACTGACTCCTCATAGTGAATGGGCTTTCGATAGTTCCTTGTGCGCAAGCAGATGGAATGGGTAATACAGTTGCCGTGTCCAAGTGCGAAGATCCAGTTCGACTCGAAAAGCTCCAACGCAAAGCTGCTCTGGAACTCGGCCTCCTAAGCCAGATGACTCAGGCTGGTATGCGGGTTCGAGATCTCAAGCAGTCCGCCGTGCTTGGTTCAACCTCTCTCGCCTGGCACATTGGCCATGCCATCTACCAAGCAAGGCAGGAGAAAACTAGCATTGTCGACGCCATTGTAAGAGTTCCCCGAAAAATCAAAGGATTGATACTGACGCCAAGTTCTAGCTTCGTGCGAACCCCTGCGGACGACTCCTCTACAGCGGAAAGATCATTGATGTCCGCCGCTTCGTCTCTGATGGCGGCTACACAGAAGGCACGGTCCATCTTCGTGCTATTGGGGCAGAGGAACGTGAGGTTGGCGAGACAGTATCTACGGAGGCTCGCGATATGGTGCTACCATTCCAAAACGAGTACCTCTATGCGGCACTACAGGATGGCAAGAGGGAAGAAGTGATCTGCACAGTCCCAGATCTGATCAGCTTGATCGGAATGGACGGCTATGCGTTGGGGACGCAGGACATTAAGTACGGTCTGAGGGTCAATGTGATGGCATTTGTGGGGCATCCGCACTGGTAAGTGACTGTGATGGTCGGCTTCTTGGACAAGACGTTATGCTCACATTTCTTCTCCTAGGTATACCGAGCGTGGACTTGAGCTGGGCGGGCCCGCAGACTTTGGGTACAAAGACATGAAGAACATTTCGGTGGCGACAACTTTCTACGACCCTCCTAGAGTTACTAACATGTTCCGACCCAGGCCAAATTAAGTAGATAGTTGGGGTTTGACTTGGGCAATGCTGAGGCGGTGCCGTCGACGAGATTTGGAGCCAACAAGCAAGTCGGGGTCCCCATATACACGAGAAAACACGTTCTTCAAACCTCATTACACAGAATCTAAGATTAGACGAGTGACCTGGATAGAATTGAAAGCAGTAGAGTTGGAATTTGAGTGCCCGGCATCAACCTATGTGACTACCCAGTATCATGGCAAACTGTTTGTGATTCTACCACTAGTCCTCAACGGAGTTCACCTTCGAAAAAGCAGGATAAAAAATATTCAACACTCCCACGCTTAGCCAAGAAAATAGGGTTTGTTGCATAATTGAGAGATTGCTATCACCGCCGTCTCCTGGAGACGAGTGAATTGCACCATTGCGGAATGCTATGTCACTGACAATGTAGCTACCGCCGTAACAATAGTTGCCTCCTGGTGTTTGATTCACGTCTTTTTTTGTCCCAATATAGATCCTCTTTTGCAGGAAAACGCCATGACTCTACTCTCATAGCGTTCTATCTAATATGCGCGGCTGCCAGTAGCTTGCCATTACTATAATAAAGAATATATCGTCTTTCTATATCTCTAGTATTATA
>JABFFE010000339.1:0-70486 GCA_013623625.1 Fusarium setosum | reverse complement strand
GGCCATCGTTGACAAAGCTCGGCCTCGACGACTGCCCCTGGTCTAGCAGCGGCGATCATGGCCCCACGAAGCCTCCCGTGACCACCAGAACATCCCAGCGGTCAGGGCGAGCGGCCGAGCAGCCTGCGAGCCAGGCGAAACGCAGCCAGCTAATCAATGAACGTCTGTACCTATGGCATGCATTGCGTCCTGCAACTAATCCGCCCTGCCCTGCCCTGTCCAGTCTTGTCGTGGCCCAGGGTGCGCTGGCGTCGGTTGCTTCTGGGTCGAGTCTGCCCTGGCAGCACAGGACCAGTGGCCCCTCAACCACGCTGTCACATAACCGAGACGTAGGTCGTCTTGTCTCTCTGCTGCCATCGGTTCACCGGGAGCCATAGCTGGGGCCCGGTTCATGCATGATTCCCCTCTTGCATCTGCGCAGCAGCGCAGCAGCGATGCATCGATGCACCATAACTGACCAACGGCCGGCACACGCGCCGCATGCCGAGTCGACGCAGGTCGAGGCGTTGGTAGACATCTGTCACCCAACGGTTGCCCGTCCGCTTCACTCTCTCCTCTTTGCGTGCTGCTGCACCTGGCTGGTACAGGTAGGGCGGTGTGAGTGTGTGTCTCTCTCTGCATGCGTTTTCACCGGTTTGAGGGACATAGTGGGAACTGCGTGTTGAGCTGTCTTTTGATGCGTTGTCCTGGTGTGCGCCAGTTTCTCTCATAATGGTGGTGTTGCTGCCCGATGACGACCTGATGAGCCCCCCTTCCCGTGTTCCCGCAACCGGAGATGAAGCTTGAGGAACCCGAAACCCACCTCTGTCTGAACTTTTTCGTCGTTGGCCCAATCCTATGTGGCATTGGGCTCCTGGGCTACTGTATGCTCTGCCACGGAAGGTTGCGCTGGTCGAGTTGCAGATTTCGAGTTGGCTGTGGAGTGTGAAGGCGTAAGAGGCGGGAACGCAATGTCTGGACGACTCGGGCATTGACAGACAACCCTGTTTAGAACTACTGTACGCCATGGTGGTTCGCGGACTTGACCATAACCCACTGGGCGAGCCGGCCAGTTCATCTGATCAAGAGGTGGATGGGTATCCGTGCTGAAGAAGTGAGTGGTAGGCTCCAACCGGACTCGACTGATTCGCAATTCGCACCAGCGCCATGGCGTGGGGGTCGGCCGCAGCGATTTCATACCACGTGAAGTGACAAGGCAGAGAGAATCAAGACAGGGCATTGGATGCAGAGCTTCTGATGAAGTTTTTAGAGCCATGGCCTCGACGGACTAGGTGAAGGAGAAGGGGAGAGGAAAGGCTGTGGTGATGTTGGCAGTCGGGTCGTGGATTTTCTGGCGTGCCCATTACTTGAAGGCCCGGGGTGCTCTGACCTGCAAGCAGGACAAGCCAAACCCGGATGTTTGCATCTTTCTATGTGTTTGAGCAGGGCGGTTGTCCTTGTCCTTGTTCGTCCCATTCGGTTTTGGCCTCGACTTGTGGCCCATGCAAACCCTCATGGAGTCAGATACAAGGAGTGTGGACTATGGCGATGTCGCCGCGAGGGCGCACCACGATTGTATCACTCGCGGCAACGAGGCGGCTCACTGCACAAGCATCGAGCGCTTGCTCTCCAATTATGTCGGTTCATTGCGTCGTCGCCGGACCCGACAGTCTGGGACGCGGCTTCACAAGAACGAGATCGACTGTTGCAGCCAGATGCCTAGGAAGCGCCACAGCAAGTCCTGGCGCTGCGGTCGGGCCACTTAAGTTTGTGTGCCAAAGCCGAAAAGGGGTGGTGTTTGCTCTTCCTGCGGACGCCTTATGCTGATAGCTTTGTCGTTCGCCATGAAGCGCAAATGAAGTGGCGAGGCGTCTCATGGCCTACCGCACCCTGCCTGCCCCGTGAGAGGGCGAGTGAGGAGTGGATACATACATACATCCAACAATGAACTCTCCGATGCGAACACTTGGTCTAGGAAGGATCCCAGTCACAGCATCCCAACTCCTTAGCGGAGACGACGTCCGGATCTGAGGCCCGGTAGTCCCGGACTCGGCGCCGGAGCGGAGGTGGTTATCGACTGCCGCCACGCTCTACCGGGCGGAGAGCACAAGGAGGGTTCTACCCTACATGGTTGCTGCAGCTCTACAATACCAAGTCCCTGTGGCGATATATTATCAGTGAGGGATACTGCGGTCGTTGAGTTTGCTCTTTGGAAGCTAACAGGTCTGCCGTCGATTGGGTGCTCCCTTTCAGATTCTACTAAAACTCCCCGCACCTCCCCTCACTCGCTGCTTTTTGACCCGAGCCGCCGCCGAACCGAGCTCGTCATACATCATCGAGCATCCTTTTCTCCTCCGCCCCGCCATCTGCGAGGACGCAGGATCCAACATCGCGTTATCCTACGAGCTCTATATTATTTTATTACTTATTCTACCGCTACCCTAGGCGTACCGGTTGATAAACAATTGGCGGCCAGGAAAACAAACCCTCGACGATGGCTGTGGATATTCAACATTGGACGATAGAAGAGCCATGGCTCGAGACGCACTGCCTTCTGGGCGAGGGGCCCTTTTACGAGGAACAGACGGGCACTTTACGCTTTGTCGATATCCGAAAGAAGCAGCTGCATCACCTCAAGGTGGCCGAGGGACCGTCCTCACTGAAGACGATCCAGCTGGACGTATGCCCAACCGTCACCGCCAACATCGCTGGTATTGACCCACAGGAACGCATCGCGTTGGGCGTCAAGTATGGGCTTGCGGTCCTGGATGTCAGGAAGGGGACATATGATGTTATCAAGCCTTTCAACGAGCCAAACAACGAGCGCCTGCGAAGCAACGACGGCGGCGTGGATCCTCATGGACGGTTTTGGCTGGGAACCATGACAGACTTTGGACTCGGTCCTTTTCAAGTTGAGGGTGAGCTTCTCTGCATCGGATCAGCCTCGTGTGCTGCACCCGGCGGCCTCTCACTGATTCAACCCAGGCGCGTTGTACCGGATGGATGCCAAGTCGAAGGAGGTGGTGGTTCCAGATCTCACGATTCCCAACACGCCCGGCTGGTCTCCTGATGGGCGGACGCTGTACTTTACGCACTCGAACGCTAGGCAGATCTTTGCCTTTGACTACAGCCTGGAAACGGGGCATGTGTCAAACAAGCGCGTCTTGTACCAGCACGACGGCCCGGGCGAGCCAGACGGCTTCCGGGTGGATGTGGATGGATTCCTCTGGCAGGCGGTGTACGGGGAGGGACGTGTGGTGAGGATCGACCCGACGGGTAAGGTTGTGGGCGAGGTGCGGGTGCCGACAAGGAACACAACATGCGTTCAGTTCATGGGGACTGAGCTCGTGATCACGACAGCCGAGGACCCAGACGGCGAGGGGAGGAGCCGCGAGTATGGCGGGGCGGTGTTCAAGGTTGATGTTGGAATTCGGGGGTTGAGTCTGTATGAGTTCAAGCTGTAGGCGGCTCGTCCGTGGATGGATGGATGGATGTTTCAAGACCCTCTTGACAAGGTTGACAGGCCCGAGTCGATGGACGCACAGATGACAAGCTACGTAGGGACAAGGTACCCAGGCCAGGACGAGCACAGACCGACAATTGTCAAAGCGATTGTGAGGCTACGGAGGTTCAGGTTCGAGACCAGCACTACGGGACCCGGAAGGGTTGACCGGACCACGGCCCCGGCATCTGGGCTCCCATGCGTCAGTCAAGAGGATCCTTGCGGCGGATGCTACACAGTGCAGCGGGCTCCCTTGTCCTGATGATGTTTTGCGCATCTCTCCTGATCCCTCATCCTTACCAGCTGTGCTGCCCGACATTTCAACGCAACCCTGAGCGTTGCGTTTTCCCCTTGCCCTGACGAGCTCTACAGATGATGACGATGATGGTGGTGATGCCCACTGTCGCCGACGCCGGAACGATGCTACGTCCAGAGTCTGGGTAGGGCCCCTCAACTGCCGGGTCAAGATCCACTTGATGCCGATTCTACTACCGAGGCCACCACCGGGGAGAGGTTCCAAGGGAGGGAAACGAGAGCAAAGGAAAAAGGAAAAGTAAAAAAAAAAAAAAGAAAGTCATGTGTCCTGCACCGCGCTTCTCGCTTCTCATGCGTGACTCGCGCGTACATACATCCGCAGTACATTACATATTACTCTACAGCTACCTGCCCAGGTATCCATCCATCCATGCAAAAAGAGCCAACCCTACCTACACCGCCCACTGAGATCGACTTCACCGCCCAGCAATTGGAAACCTTTCCTGCTTTTTTTTTTTCTTTTTCTTTTGTCTAATCTTTTCTTTTCTTTTCGTGTCGCCTGGACCTGCAAGGGAAATATGCATGTTATTTTATCCCGACATGGGTACACCACCCCCCCTACATAGGTAGGTAGCATAGCAGATGGGGGATTCGGAATTCGATGCTGCTGGCACATCCCATTGCGGGAGTCTGCGCCGCTGCGTTGGGTTGACGATGCGATGTGATACTTGATATCTAGAAAAAACAGGACTTTTTTTTTCCTTTTCCTTCTTTCTTTTCTTCTCACCGCCTCAATTGGATCCTCAGACATGACTGGTTTCGGTAGTTGAGACGACAGCAAAATAATTTTTTTTTTTCATCTCCCTCTACATACACAGCTTCTTATAATATCTACACCCCTCTCCTTCTAAGCATGACGAAATACGTAGTACTTTGTTTTGATCCTCACTGTTTTGCTCTGTATGATAGACTGGTACATACATACATAGTATCCACAGGAGAGATCATGACGACTTGGCCGCTCTCCCCCCCAAACAACATACAATACAACTCTACCATGTCCAGAGGTAGCCATCTCGTGCCCCAAGCTCCCTCCCTCCACTCCTCCTCCCCCTCATAGAAAAAAGCAACCTCCTCCTCCTCAAGGTCCACCCCCGTTCCCAAGCTGGCGATCCTTTGCCCGGGGATTTTCCCTGCTCGCCTCACTAGAGAGAGATGATAAAGAACCCCTGATATATGTCGTAGCATGTGAGCTCTCACTTACTCCTTGTTTCAATAGGTAATTAATTCCAAAGGGAAAAAAAAAAGAAACAACAGAAGGGGTTCTCTTCTCTTACATGGCAACATCAACGGTAAAGCACAAGAGGTATCATCATCGTCGTCATTGTCGTCACAGTACAGCAAACGGCACAGCACAGCACAGCCCTAAAGCCGTTCCCTTTGCATACAATTGCATACAAAACCGACATCTACACCTACCCCCCTTCCCCTTGTCAAAATCCTCGCGCAGACCGCCTCTTCTTCTATCTTCCTCTTCCCTTTCCCATATTCAGCCGCGCCCGCCCGCGCGCCTGAAAGGATTTCCCGCTGCGACGTTAGCCTTGCTTTTTTTTTCTTTTTTCTTCCATAGCATCGGTCGAGGACAAGGGGAGCCGGGGAAGGTGGGAGGCTGCAGTAGGGGCCGGTTGCCGGGGAAAGGAATTGTCCCTGTTGGTTGGTCGTCAATGGGTTGACAGCTTTGACTGCACACTCGACAGTGCCGCTGACGTTGGATTGCTTCGCCATCCATCATTGTTAAAAAGGACACTTGTCTCGAGGTGAATTGCTCCTTGTACGCGAAGTGTCTCGATGCATGACTGTGTCATGCCGTCGATTCCTTTGGGAATTTCCGCCCTGCCCAGTCTGCGTGAGACGACCCGAGTTGAAGCCTGATATCAAGTTGAGAGAAAACCGCCTGCAACAAAACATTACTTAACTTAATGTATACTGTCGTAAACTACCCACCTAGACCCAGCCATTCGACCCTCTTGTCTCCTCTCCCGACCACTCTACCCTCGCTTCAAGTCCTCCTTCAAGTTGGTGTTGATCACCAAGTCATCCTTGCCTCTCATATGCATAACAATCGTGAGGCCTTCAATGTCAATGTCGGGACACTTGTGCGAGAAAGATGTACCAACACCAACATCAACCCCTTCCGCCTGGTGTTTCTCACTCGCCTCTTCGACAATAGGCCGAGAACTCGATTCTGACTGGAGCTGCTCAACTTCAGTACTGAGATCCATGTACCGCGTTCGCCAGGCGCATACATGATTGTGTGGGATAAGAGGCCTCGGGTTGTGGATCTCTGTCATAGTTTCTGTCTCCTCCAACGATGAGTGGCTTTTTGTTCTGCAGTGCTTGGTGGACTTGATCTCTTGAGTTGTCATGTGTTGCTGCCGTGTCCTGCTCCGGGACTCTTCCATCAAGTCCTCAGCACTCTTTCGAAGGAGCGACTGCTCCACGTCCATCAGTCTAAGGCGAGGCGTCGACGGCTCAATCATATGGCCCCGCTCATGCCCAGGAGTCTCGATTGAATGGTCTTGCACAACTAGCTGAGGTGCGCCCTCCGCTGGTTTTGGTGATGGTGATCGACTTGGATAACAGAAAAGGCAATTATCCCTCTTTTCTGTGTCAGACTGCGGCGTACGACGGATCCTGCTTAGACTGCGCCTCCACCTCACAACTGGAGGAGTTGGTTGCTTTGTCCGGGGTTGGTCTTCAGACTTGTCAACTTTCCTCAACTGCTTCCTCCATGACGAGATATCATTCACCACGGTCTCTTGGCCAGGGTCCTCGACGTGTCGAGATGCTTTCTGCAGCACCTGTTTTGACGAGACCTTGTCATGGTCTCTATGGACACTTTGCTGGATATCGGCGGTAGAGGTCCGCCCTTTAACAGAGGGTTTCGGGTTCTGTACTTGTGGTGCAATCTTAGCGTTGAGTCCCTTCCGCGTGCCAATGCTCGGTTTCGTTACTTTGCTTCGTGATGTCGACTTTGTGCCTTTTTTAGGCGACACAAAAGGAAAGGACCGCCGCACTGGTCTCGTCGGCCCCCTTTCCGCTCCAAAGCCCCGGTCCTGGCTAATGGAATGGGCTTTCGTGAAACCAGCGACCTGATTTTGCGCATCATGAAGAAGCTCATGTGATTTGGGGCTCACCTCTCGCTCAGCTTTAGGATCGGCCGCAAGAACGTGTTGTCCCGACTCAACGGCGTCGGGAACTATGACATCGGTAGTCAAGGGATGCTCAACCGCGTCCTCTCCAACCGAGGTGACCTCATCTTGGCTCAGAGGGTGATCGCCAGGGGATCGACTAGGCACGTCCAGACCGATATCCTTCGCCCTGAGTCGAGCATCTTCACCATCTGCCCTCCTCACGCCAGCCCCTAGGTGTTCCATGATATGCTGTGAGTGATGGAGATCCTCTGCATGATGATAAAGCTGGTCAATTTTCTTCTCTAATGCAGTGTGAAGTGGCGAGTCCCTTGGCCGCTGGGCCTGCTGGGCCTCATCCATGTCAACTATTTCTGGCTCTTCGTCCTCGGCGGTTTGTTCTTTGAGGCTACGTCGAGTCGCACATTCGATACTGTGCCGAACTGGATGATGACCAGCATGTGTCGCTCTGCAACCTGGATCGGAGCATTTCTCCTCACTGTTGGAATTGCTCGATGAACCAGGCGTCCGGCGATGAGGGACGCAGTCTGATAGCGTGGTTGGTCGTTTTGCCTGCGCAGTTCTCGTCGTCGTCGTCGGCTCTGGAGCTTGGGTTTTCGCTTCTCTGTCTGCCATGAAGAAAGGATTATTCTTCACCGAACTCGAGATTGCTGTCGGTGCTGCGATTGTCTTCCTCGTTGCCGGCTTTGGCGTACTTTGTATTGTTCTGAATCTTCGACGAGTCGTCCTTTCAACCCGATGGGGCGTTCTGAGTGTATCTTGTCCTGATGTGAACCGCGATGCTTGTCGAAGACGAGTTGTACGAACTGTGACTTTAGTGGTGTGAACATGATCTTGTTCCGGCTGTTCAGTAGTATGGCTTGATTGCTTGGAAATATGCTCTGCCGTACGATGCTCCCCTAGCCGTGTTGAAGAATGAACATGCTCCTTCTCTTCCTCCTCAGTAACGTTGCCCGTGCACTTCATGCAAGAATCGTGACCGCAGTGCGAACAGTATCGTTGCGATGATAAAGGGGCGCCACAAGAATGACAGACCTGAAAGACCCTCGTTTTGACTTTAGTGGTTGGTTCTGTAGTTCTCAAGTCATCTTCAGAAAGCCATCCTTCGGGCCTAGAAATCCCATACTGTTCAAAGATATCCATCGCATCCTGTCGTCTTTCAGTCGAGCTCACAGTAGCTGAGCCATGGGTAGAGGGAAGAGGCGACGGGTCAGGCGGAAAGGACTCTTCGGTGGCAGCATGATGAGAATGTCTACCATCTCGTTTGACCGACTTCTCGCGCTGCAAGTGGCCCTGGCTGGTTCTTAGATCGCCCGCTGAGACGCTCGATCGTAGCGTTGGGGGATCCAGCTCTGACGCATGTTGCCCAGCCTTAGAGTTCCCAGGGGCATTCGCTTGCTGAGACGCCTCATGCGGTCTTATGTCAAAGTACGTCTGTTCCAGGGGCAGGCTCGGGGACTCTTCTCCGATCAGCGTGTTTCTCGATGCTGGCTTTCCGAAGCCACTGTCTACTCGGCGTCCCTATCCGAGTGTTGTGCTTTCACGCTCTCGCTGAGCGGTGAGAGATGTTCCGCTATCAGAGGCTCGCTGGCTTGTAATGCTCTTGAGCTGGCGGATGCGGTCGCCGACGATTCCAGTTGGAATCGATTCGGCTTGCTGGGTCTGTGTGGATTGTCGGCTTCGTCTCCAGGATGAAAGCTGGCTAGCAATGGTAGTAGATGATGGTGCCATCGGGGTCAAAGAACGACAACCGCCAATGGACTAAAGGCTACAGTAAAATGTGAGTAATGCCACGCAACGTATGCATGCGTGGCATGATGTAGGGGTTTCAAGGGATCATGATGTTAGGAGGATTGAAGTCGGAGAGATGGAAGGCTCGTGCGCTAAATGGGGAGGAACTCCGGCATCGCACCAACCACCCGGGTCAATTAACACATCTCAGCAGTCAGAAGGAAAGAAAGAATCACGCAAGAAGAAGAAAAAAAGGAAACAATAGCGCATTGAGGAGGTAGCACAACCAAGACTGGTATCAATTGTCACGGCTCCGTGCTAGGGATGGGTAGAATATTGATGTACAAGGGCCTCCGTCACTTCAAAACGCTGAACACATTTATTTCACATGCGCAGCCAGGGTCTCGAGGACCTGTAGGTATGTTAGCAACAGAGCCAATGGCAAGTAGTTTGCAGGATAAACGCACCTCCAGCTCGATCTTGGCCTCAGCAATGTCCTGCTCGCTTCCGCTGCCGTTGGCAACCTTCTGGGCCTCGGCGATCTGAGCCCTGACGGCATCGGCGCTGAAGTCCTCAAGGGGGAAACCCTCGACGGCGTTGATGCTCAGGACAGAGTTGGGCTGAACGGTAGCAAATCCACCGGAAACTGTAACGCAATCCATCAGCGACCACTCCCTTATCAACCATGTAGCTCGGGCGCCGACGTACGGAAGAACTGCTTGGCGCCGCTCGACTCCTCGATAACCTCAACCAGACCGGGCTTCAGCTGCTCAATGGAGGGGACGTGGTTGGCGAGGACACCCATCTCGCCGGACTCAGCGGGGATGTTGACCTGGACGACATCCTGGGACTTGTAGATGGCCTGCGTGCGGCAATTAGCTTCCATCCATCAATTGACGACGAGGCGCCGTCGGGACGCCCCAATTCCATCGTATCGTGTTCAATCTCGATCGGGCTATCGCGCGGCGGTCATACCTGGTGAGGGAGGGCAAGGCTCAGCTTGATCTGTGACGAGGGTCAGTCGGGCCGGGTGGGTGAAAACAGTAGCCGGAGTATCTCCTTGCCTTGTCGGGAACGGCCTCGGCGTAGGTTCTCCGCTGGATGGGAACTCGGATGGCGGCAGGGCGAGCTCGGAGAGCCGCACGGGCGAAGCGGAGGGAGTTCATGATGGGCTGAGCTGGTGGGTGAGGTTGTTGCTTGGTGAGCTCAAATGAGGGCCGCTGGCACGAATCTTTGCCGGAGCAGCAATTCGCGATTCGGCTAACGGGAAAATCCGACGGAGATACGGCACGTGATAGATCACATGATTCGATTCATTCTAGTTCAACCGTCAACCAACAACTTGAGAAGTCAACACCTGGGTGAAGGACAGGAAACTTAAGTTTTAGCGTTACTAATGGTCTTCTTAATAATTACAGTGGGTGTGCATTAATAGTCAAATCTAAAAGACATCGCGGCGCATCAACACCAGCCCATAGTAGCTCCAAACACGGGACTTAGAACAATCACGTAAAAGTCAAATACCGCAACAAACTCCCAAGCCCACGACTTTTCGAACTAATGAAATCCCCGGTATGCAGCAACAGTATAATTTTCCTAGAACTTCCAGCAGATCTCTTGTTGGATCCTCTTTCTGGTCTTGTGCAACCACCCACCAACATCCTCACCCCCTAGAGGACTCTTTTTAAACTCCCACCGTATATTACTCCCCTAATAAATAAAGAATTAATTTATGCTAGATAAATACCAGGAAATCGGAATGAGAGCTTAAATATCGACATTCTTTGCTAAAGAGTTCTCTAGAAGAAGATGCAACGAGTCGAAATAGTCATTCTATCTCAGCGGAGTCTCTATGCGCCCCCGGAAATTCAATCTCACGCCATACTGCAGTAGCAAGATGGTAAAATCTCTGATTTCGTTAAATCTCTTTTCTTTTCTTTTATTTTAGTTTCCTTGACCCCAACATTTGGCGGGAAAACGATGCCATGAATGCCCGACTGTTAAACCCCCAAGGCTATCGTCAGCCTATGTTCTCTTTGATCCCTACGCAAGGAGTAAGACCAGCTCCGGCATCGAAGGGGGGTCAAATACAGTCAAAATTGTTAGCTTCTAGTAAATAGGCCGCCCGAGATCCGTATGAAGTGGGTCGACGCCCCTCGCGTTGTGATAAGTTACCATCGAGTTTAGGATCGTCAGGTATCACTGCATTTGCTTCAGGTCAACAGGAGAAACTTGAGGATGTCGAGACTGTACTTGGAGGATTGCTGATCAGAAGGGGTAGACAGACATTGGCTAGTCTCTGGGTAACACTGCAGCTGTTTGGCTCTTTGCGCGGAGTGTGACTGTTTGGGTAAGAGGTGTGAAGCAGCCATTAACCTTAGAGAATGCAACAGATACGCCCGAGTGGTATAGTGAAATCTACGTGATATCCGAGTGTCCTTGTGAGGCAGTCCGATCTTGTGTAGTGAACCCTTCGCAGTCAGGTGCATTGGTATCAACCTCTGGGCGCCTGAGCTGGCGATGGAACCCAGAAATTCATTGCAACATCAAGCCTAAGGTTTCATTGTTAGAAACAAGTTGACAATACGGTAAGAGTGACGGCGGGTTCAGACCATGCAAAATCGCATGGTCTCTCGTAGCATGTTGACGTCCATCGTCACACCAAGACACGTCTGCAATAACATTGCTCATTTCCATTGTTATAAGAATTGAGATATAAGCTATTGTATGTGGTGGCCCGGTCTTTGTTGTCAGGTTCGAAAGGTAGAGGTATATGAGGCTGTTGGAGATAGTGAACATTCATTATTGGTCACCTGGCTGACTGGCGGGGGAGGCTAATGCTTCCTTTTCAGCTTCTTTCCACTCAACTTGATTTAACAAAACTTCCCTCGCACAACGCTCTACAACATCACCACCGCTTCAATGTCACTCTCAAAGGCACATATCCGCATCGCGCGTCCCACAGATAATATCCCGGCGCTCTTGCCCTTCTACCGTGATGGCCTAGGTTTCGAGGTCCTCTTCAAGTTTGAGGAACACGAGGGATTTGACGGCATCATGCTGGGACACAGAGAAGCAGGCTTTCACCTCGAGTTCACTACAAAACGAGGCCACCAAGTAGGCCGTGCACCTACGCCGGATAACCTGTTGGTCTTTTACTTGCCTGGACAAGAGGAGTTTACATCGGCGGTTGCACGTCTGGAAAAGGCTGGGTACAGTTCGGTTGTCAGCTTCAATCCGTACTGGGATCGCTGTGGAAAGACATTTGAGGATCCTGACGGGTACCGCGTTGTTTTGGCAAACAGTCCATCACCAGTGTAAACGAGAGCTTCTTACTGAAAGTCGATTTCATGTCTGCGGGATATGCCGTCCTTGAATCCAGCATCACTTTCAGCTGTTTCTATGCTATCGGCAAGTATGATCTCTCCTGAGAAGATGAGCATCTGTACTTCCTCGATGGACTGGTCATAGTAGCCTTGACCTTCTTTGCTTTCCCATGTTACTAATTTAAGGTAGCATCGCGAACGCTCTGTGCTCTCGAACCATGAGTTACATGATATATCCAAAATCACCGCATCCAGATCTCACTACAAAATGTTGGCCTCGCTACCAAAGTGCTATGTTCGTTCAGGTACTACCACATCGCGTCGAGTGCTTCTCGGAGAGGTTGGAAAGAAACCCACTGGCCATTGTGGCAGAAAGAATACCGTGCAACTCTCAATGGTTAGAGCAAACAGAGAAGAAGGCCGACATCATTCGGCAGTCTCAGATATGAGCATGCTATGACCGTCAATGGCAAGGGGATGGCCATCAGGGTAGGTGCCTGCTGTGTGCTTTCATAATTGACCTCTAGTAGTAAGAAAGCCCATGTTTCCAAAGCCTGTCACTGACGCCGTTGATAAGATGAATCGCGTAAAGGGACTTGGCTGACCGACGTGGGAAGGTGCCGATGGTCTCGGGGACTGGGGAAGTTTCTGACCAAGTCAAGGGCGCCGAGTTACCTTGACACTTGGAACGATGTGTTTCCGGGGTCTTGAGGAGTTACAACTGCCTAAGGCCGGGTCAGTGAGATACTAAGGCCGTAACGACTCGGCGAAGTAGTCATGATACACGCCTGTCTTCTTCCATCCTAGGGTCATGTATGTACACGTGCAGTTGACAGGCAAGACTAGCAATGTGAGTTCCAGCAAACGAACACTACAACTTGATACCACCGAGTTTCGTAGTTTGAGCTACCGAAGTTTACAATCAACCAAGAGTTGCCGGTCCCCCTAGGTGCATCCTGACTTACTCGAATCCAATTGGGAGTGACCATTGTCAACAGAGCGCCCTTTAAGATTGAAGCCATTGATACTCCGCCCAATTTTGCGAGTGACGAGTCATTGTAGTTCGACATAACCCCTCATCTTCGGTGACAGTACAGGCAGTGAGTAGCCAGCGTCGACTGTGAACGGATCGTCAGGGGAGCTGGGCGGATTAAGAGTTCCGGTTATCAAGGGACTTTGACAGAATGAATGCTTAGCGGACCTTTTTTCATGCGAAACACCCCGTGGAGGCGGTTTAGTCTAGGCGAAACTATGGTACCTTTGCTTGGTCGCTTTTCAAGGGCCTCGTTCCATCTTTACTCCAAGGCCTCGCTTGAGTCAGTCATTTACAGACGCCCATCTTACACGCTGGTTAGCCTGAACGACGAAAGACTCAGCAGGTCACTAACAATAGAGGCATTAAGAGCAAGAGAAACTTCCCCGGCCGAGACCCCAGCGTGTCAATATGTCGCAGCACGCCCCTAGACTCCACCAGCCGGTGTTAAATCACATCGTGGTAGTCCAAGTGCTCCTGATGCCTTGAAAATGCGATTACCCTATACCAAAACATCATCCTGCGACAGTCCGCCCGGGATCCTCCTTGCGAGCCCCAAACTTACGAGATCAACATAATGACAGTGAGACTCCGGATTCCTCCATCTTCCGGAGAGTTTCTTTAACCGGCCCGGATGCTGACGTTGAAATTCGGCATCTCGGATAATGCAAACACCACACCCGTTGTCGCAGTGGCAAGTTGGCATCGTGTCCTGGAAAATGAATTGGACATTACCACGACAATCAACACAGAGCGCCGATCACATGCGCGGAGGCGGAGTGCTTGGTATGACCTCACTTGCGTGGAAAACAGGTCGTGGGTGAGAGTTACGCGTTGCCCAGCAAGATTATGCGTTTGCGGCATTTTGGCTGGTCTCATCACCCGAAAGAAGGATGACATTGGATGTCTCTGTGGACTCTCGGACATTCAAGGGCCCGAACAGATCCAGCCTTTCGGGGTCCGAGGATTCCAAGTCCTGAAAGCATCGCCACAGAAACACGTCTCGCCACGACGACTCCCCCAGGTGGCTCAATCCTCCTCATGTCGTCACCATCGCCCAGTTCATCAGCCCCTGTAGCTCTGGCTTACTGCTGTTTAAGGTTCAATTCACCGCCTTGCTCACTCTGGCCGTACTGTACCTTGGGTTTAGGTATTAACGTTTCCAGCCCTGCCCCTGCCAAGGCACGCTGAGCTATGGATTGCATCACAGTTTCAGCCATGGCGGGAGGGAGACCAAGTCGCGTCTCAAGACGGAGAATGAGGCAAGGTCCATGCTAATCTCGAATTGCGCCTTCGGGGGGCTCCATTCTCACACGAGTTCCAAAGCTGAGATGTCCGATCCTGCGTTGATGGCCACAAACTCCGTATGCGGTCGGACGGTGGCTGGCTTCATTCTCGGTCAGGAAACCCAACTGTTTCTGGAGAAATCCAGGCCCGTGAGAAGTAATTCTTCAGGCTGTACCTATCCGATATTGTGACGCCAGCGGAACAAAACAAGCTTCAAGCTGGAAGCTTTCGGTCTGGAAAAGCGCCTGGATCAGAACAAGTTTTTCATGACAACCCACACCTGGTCCTCATCGGTTGAGAAATCAAGGAGAACCGCGGCACAACAAAACCAGAAATAGCTGTTCACACCTGGGAAACTTTCTCTGATGTTGTCCTTTGCCCGTTCGAGGGCCGCCGCGCAAGAGTTGAGCTCAGACCCTTTCGGAGAATACAATCTCTTGGCAAAGATCTGTGAGGCCATGGAAAGTCCCTGATCGACAACTCGGCGACAATTTGACAGGTGTACGGTAGGGTGTAGCCGTCTAGCACTTGGGGTTTGTTTGCCCCGTCATAGCAGGCCTTGTTGCAGGCCATGTCTACTATGCATGTTTCCCTCCCTACTGTTGTGGCTTTCAAGAGACAGCAGGGTCTTGGACTGGCCGGCGGTTGGGCATTTGCTGGATCAAGGGAACCGGCTAGGAGAACGGGAACAGCAACATGGAGGGTTCCATGTTACACAACCACATGCAGCAGCCCACCCCCCCTTTGCAAAAAAACCGCGCGTTTTAGACAACTCTGGCCGTGCCGGCGTCGGTAACCAGCAGGAGAATGGTTCCATGTGTCGGCCCAGTCTTCATATCCGGCCGAGACCGGGGCATCGACATGGACGCGGCAAGACGGAGCAGCGTGCGGGTCAAGCTGCGGGTAGCTAAGGTTATAATAATTGCACTGCGCCCGCATTCGAAATTGACAACTCGAACAGGACAATAAGAAACATGTATGTGCCTGCATTCCTGTCAACATTTTGGTCTCTTGGCCCCGTCGTGGGAAGTCGTCTCGAGGCTCAAGGTGGAGCAAGCACATGTGTATCCGCTCTGGGGGATGGTGAATGTTGTAATAACTTTACTTGCAGCATCTGCACAAGTCACAAGCAACATGCCTGTCGCGGTGGCCCCTCGTCCGCATACTGAATCATTGTCCAGGTTGATCGTGAGACACCCTCTGTGGTTCAGCTTGCCCAGTCCCAGCTGTCTTGTTCACCAGAACTTCCGGCCGAGTCCTCAAAGCTCTTGGAAAGACTCGTTCACCGCCGGAGACTCGCGATGTGTCAGCATATCACCGGAAGTGGGTGGGTTGCTGACGAAGGATAGTGGACAATCTGCTTTTCATTCAAGGCGGGCTCAAAGCAGCCTGAGTATCTGAGCTGCAGGAGGCGTCATGGCTAGAACGCAGAGAGGCTGCCGATACCACCACACAAGGCAACCCAAGTAAGCAGAGCAGGAGACGAATTTCCATCTACGCGCTGATGCCGCGTCTTTCCATCCTTGAGATGCGGGGTTTGGCTTCAACGCGGGGGTTAGCGCCCAGGCGGACGGGTCAGCGTGACGAGCGACACCAACGCAAGCCAGCTTTTGTGAGCAATGACAGAGACAATATTGTGATAGACCTGATACCTATCACATCAGACATGCCCATTCCTGTGGAATCGGAGGCCGCCGGGCTTCAGTTCTTCTGTTCAAGGAGGGTCGTACTGCCTGCCAACCTGCTTGAAGCCCTGTTGGCCAGCACGGGAAGAGACCGAGGCATTTGGCGATCAATCAGCGGTGCCGGGCTGGGATATTGACAACACTGGATCTTTTGCTGCAGCTGCCGTGATCGTCACGGAATCAATTGCAAGAGTCACGAGAAACATTCAGGCTAAACAACTTACTCGAATGTCAACCCCAATGCTGCACCCCGAGGTACATCCGACCTTGATTTGATAACTCGTACCTCGTAGTTGACAAGCAGACGAATTGAGTGCACCGCTAGTCAGTTTCTGGATCCATGGCAGCAATCTTGGGATATCATTCATGAATATCATCAGGGAACTGCGACCCGACTCATGCACGTCGCGGGCACGAGGAGATGTGACCCCTGCCTCCTGCCGGACGCTGTCGTCATGGCGCGCGAGAGGGTTCTTTCGTGTGAGTTGCATGCGTTTCTCCAAGTGGGCCAGCCGTAGTACTGCGGAGCTCACGCGGTCGGGGCTTCGGACTCTGGCCTGGCGCAGAGGAGGGGAAATGAGCTGAAATGCCAATGGTAACTGTCGAGAGGAGAGGCGCTATTGATGCAGAGCCAACAATACACCAGAACGGTCAACTTGTTCGAGAGCGTCCCTGAAGTGAAGTGCCAGACCATGCCAAGCTGGCTAGGTCGGTCTCAAGGGTCGATCGCCGACGATGGAAATGTGCGGAAACGGCGCCAGCAAAGCAAAACAATCACTTTGTCAGGGCGGACAAGCGGCAGTGGAGAAGGAAGTTGAAGCTGAAATTGGTAGTCGCTGTTTTCGTGATTCTTCGAGGCGCGATCCTCTACGGCTCGGGCGTAGCCGAAAGCAGAGCGGCCATGAACAAAGGCGAGGCGCAGGATGATGGGGTCCGAGCTGACAAAGAGCAGTGGTGAAAGAGATGCCCATACGCTCGACCTCTGTTGCCATTGTGCATTGTGGCATCAAAGAACCAAGACGAGGCTTCGAGGGTCCTTGGATGACCGGGTACTTGCCGGTGACAACCTGCAACAAGGACGATCAGCGACCACCCTGCGGCGCATCCATCCCTTCTCGCATTGAGATGGCCCCTGGCGCGGGGAATCTAAACGTGAAACAAGAAAGATGGCTGTCATGTCCATCATTCGCGTCGTGTCTTATCGTGGCTGGGCTGGACCGGGCTGACATGGGGAAGTGACTGATTGTCAGTCACTGGCCGACAAGATCAACATGTACGACTCGCTGAGTCGTACTGCGACGAGACCGTCAGCACAGGTCCCCAAGTCGCAAAGCGTTCATCCAAGATTACACCGCCTCGTCAGGAGCGGCTTCTTGTTCTTAGCACGTTCGAGCACTGTTCCAACTGGCCAGAAGGTTTAGAACAGGGATTGGTGGGGCGCCCAAGTGTGGGTGATGAATCAACGGCGGCGATGCTTGTGGCGGCTTGCTTCTGGAAAAGATGATGACGGACATGATCAATTGCTGATGATGTGCAAGGCTTGGTAAGGAGGGCAGTGCCGCTTAGTCGAGGCTCTAGTATTCGCACGGCCGCAAGTCGCGACTGCCTCTGGTCTCTGCACAGTTAGTCCGCACAGTACGAAACCGCTTTCGGCGGCCACACGTGGACCTGTTTTGGCCTCCTCTGACAGGCGCCACAAGTCAATTGAGAAGACCCTGACTGGCTGGCTTAGCCAGGTCCTGGGACTGTGTGAATACCAATGTCCCGTCACTGGGTGTCCTTCTGTAGCCGAAATTTGAACCTCGGGATGCGCGCCCACCGTAAGACACAGGCGAGCGTAAATTTGCAGGCCGCATGGATCCAATACAGCAGCGCCTTATAATTTTTTTTTTCTTTCTGCAGGGCTAAAAAGCGGACACGAAGCAGCTCGGAGCAATAATAGCGGGACGAGACAAGCTTGACAGGCAGGGAAAGGTAACAGGGCAAGGGCAGCGAACCATAGCAAGCCCGTGGCCCATGGATCGATCTAGGCGTTGGGTCAAGAGTGGGAGAAAAAAAGGACGCAAAAAATACATCCAAGAAGGTTCAAGCGTTGGCTCGAATGCCACTGCGCTTCAGTGCCAATGTCCCACCCACACCACCTGGAAGCCCTGCCCTGAGCCCTTAACTCGCGCATTGTGGGATGTAACCAGCCGCAGAGGAAACTTTTTGCCCAGCCGTGCCAGCAAAATTTCATTGACACTGGACGGACAAACAACAAGGGCACATGTCCCTATTTTTCCCTTTTTTCTCTCCCCTGTGCTCCAGTTTTTACCCGCTCCTTGCACGGCAAATAACCTCCATTTACCGTCGCCCTCTAATTTAGGGGACACCCCCATCCTGTCCTCCCGTACCTTTGTCGCCGTTGGCCCCAACCTACTTTTTTGTACCTGCCCCGTCTACGGCTGTTCTTTTCTTTTTTCTCGCCCTTTCCCGCCGCTTTGCGAGCGTTCCCGCAGGCTTATTAAATCGAGGACACCACCACCGCCTCATCTCTTCAACTGCCGAGTATTTCCCTCTCCCTTCTCCCACCCTTCTTGTTTACTTTTTTTCTTGCACCTCTTCACACACACGCACGCACACACACTACGCTCGCGCAATCGTTCCTACCTGGCCCTTGTTCGCTTTTGTCTCAGACCTTGTTCTTCCCTCGTGCCTCCGAGGGACGTCATCTGCAGCTCCCGCGCCTATACCCACGCGCAATAAACAGCGACCACACCCACAGCGAACCCACCACCAGCAAAGCAGCACAGGCGCCACTCTTTGAGACGGGGATCCTGCGACTCTTGAAAGCCGCCCTTCTCCTCTTTCCAGCTCCTCAAAAGTCCGGCCCGGCCCTGCATCTTGCTTCTTGCCATCGACCCATCTGGTCTGCTTGAGGACGTTCACCCTTCCTCAAGGAACATCCCATCAACCATACCGAGTCTCTATAGCAGTTGACCATGACCGTCGTCTTGTTATAGCACCTCGGTCCTCAGGGACACACACCACTGCACCACTTTGCTTTTACGACAATCGATTAGCATCGGCTTGTAGCTTCAGCTTGACGCATCCCACGGCCACCACACACCTCTACTAGCTACCTCAGGACCGCCGCACTCCTCCATACGACTCACGACTCCGATTTTCTTGCCGGCTCCTTTCCGACGAGCTCGATTTCTGTATCTGCAGCATTGACAGCTCGCAGCATTGACGGCTTGACCCCTACCCCCAGATCAGATATTATTCCGAAACCCCTTCTACCCACCACCATGACGACCAACAATCCAGATACGCCTTGGGTGGCCCACGGCTCAGAAGACTTCGAAGAAGCCGATGAGCCCCCCGAGCTAAGCTTCAAGAAGCATAACCTTGCTGCAAATACTTTTCAGCGAACTGCCATTCGACCCTCCAACGACAAGTCATCTCTGTTGACCAAAGCCATCATGGGTCAGTCAGACGATGACCTCTACAATAGCACCGCACAAGTCTTTTCAGAACCTATCTTCACAAGCAACCAACGGCGGCGCTCTCTCGTCAGCAATATCAGCCTCGCCTCGACAGCCGACTTGACGAGTGACACTGGCTTCACGAGCCCCTCACGACCCAACACACCGAGTCCTCCTCTCCCTGAGATGGCCATGCTCCGCTTGAACGATGAACGTGCTGCAGAACCCAAGCCTATCTCTTTGCTTGGTGCTGCTGTTCGGTTGCAGTTGAATCCCGAGGCTGGTACCGAAGCACCTCGCAAACGGAGCATTCAATTTGCATGTGGCGGCAAGCCCCCCGTTCGAGATCAACCCCTACGTGCGCAGCCTATGGTCAAAACTCCTTCTGCTCAGGAACCCGCACGCCGACCATGCATCAAGTTTGCATGCCCTGCTCGACCTGCTTCTACTCAGAATACCCCTCCCAGCCACATGGATATTCATGCCAGTCGGATAGATCGCACTCCCAATGCAGGGTCTCCATCTACTCCTAAGCGAAGCTCGACATTGTCTCTTGCTGTTTCATCCACATCTCACCAAACCACTCCTCGCAGACATTCGATGTCACGCCCGAAGTTCCTTCACGCAGACTCTTTCGACCTCGCCACTGATGGCTCTCAATTCCACGAGTTTGCAAGTGGCACAACTCGTGAAGATGACTGGATTCGTCGCGACAATGCCATGGGGGCTAAGCTCACCATTAATGACACCCTCACTAAGGAGAATCACATTCGTCGTCTGGCTACTGAGGCTGAAGAGGAAGCAGAAGAGGAGGAGGAGGAGGAACTTGACAATGATGATGAGGACGTAACTTTGGATAACGACGACGACGATGAGGATGAAGATGAAGACGACGGAGACGGGGATCTTGACGTTGATCTTGACGCCCAGGACGAGGATGAGGACGATGCGGATGAGGATGATGATGACTCTGATGGCTACCATACTGATGAGGAAACCGGATTCGCTGCTTCTGACGAAGACGACGATGATGACATGGTTCTTTGGACTCCCAGTTCTAAGTCAGTGGCCCATCTCGGTTCTGGTGCCCCTCATGTTCGTCGACCAACCCTGCACGAGCAACAATCCGATTCATCCATCACGACTCGCAGCAGTCAACAGAACACACGCCGCGAGAGGGCAAGCCGTGTCAAGCACCGTGATGAAACTCCTGATCTCCCTGACAGCACCGACTTTGTCTGCGGAACTCTAGATGAGGACAGGCCGCTCGAAGAGGCATATCTCTCTTGCATAGCGGCCCGAAGAAATGAGAAGCTCCGAGTCATCCCGCAGGATATTGACCCCAGCTTCCCTGCCTCTGAACCTGAAGATGAAAATGACGGCGAGATTTTCAACCCAGTCCACCACGAGAGCGACGAGGATGACTTCTTGCACGGACAAATGGAAGACCTGCACCACGAACGCGACCGCCCGCGTCGGCGACGAAAGAGTGAACATGCCTCTCCCAGAAGGCTTCGTTCCCCCCCTCCCAAGCGTCATCACTCGCCTCCCCCTAAGAACAGAGGACGATCACCAAGGCCGTTGTTTGACCGCCATTCACCCCGGAAGGCAAAGTCTCCTGCTCCCATTCGCAGGCCTGTAACGACACCCCTCGGATCACCTCGTTGCGGCCAAGTCAAGTTCAATCTCGCCGGTCGCCCTGGTCTCACTCACACCAAGTCTCTTCCCCGCGCTGGAGCTATGTACCAACAGCGCAAGCAGGCCCGGCACAAGTTCATCCATGATAGTGATATGCATGTTCGCGGGGCCATCGACATCGTCAAGGGCCTGGAGAGCAAGCGCCAGCGACGCAAGGAGAAATTTGTTCAAAAGTACTGCAACCGTGCACGACGAGGCCAGATCCCTGAAAGAAAGCCCATCCCCGGCCAAGGCACCGAACGCATGCGAGAACTTGGCCTTCTCATGGCTGGAAAGAAGGATCAGGGTAACTACGTCCTCTCCGTTTGAGCACGCTTCGCCTGTCTTTTGCCGCCAATACCAGTCATCGAATTGCCCTAGACCACGATGCGAGACTTGGCATGACCATGGGGGTCTGCACTTCAGACAATTTTTCAACAACTTTACAACCTATACACCTTTTCTCTTTACCTCATCTTGGCTAGGTCTCCAAGATTTATTATTTGTATATATTTGTATTAAAGGATGCCCAGTGCAAAGGTTTCCTGTACATATTTGTTATTTCTTCTTTCTTAAACTGCATAAAGCGGCCGGACAACGCTCGCTATTGGCGGAGGGGAGCCTCTTTTGAACTGCTTGGATACCCGATACAGCACATTGGGAATTATGGGTTACCTGCTCGGCGTTGGATGAGAGGCTATGATGACATGCATCTTCAGGTATCAATAACGACTCTGATACACCTTGCAACTATTTCCTATCATTGTGACGAAGTGTGTGTCTGCTTTGCAAGGGTCCTTGTCTGGTGCATCCCATTGACTATATCTCTGACAAATTGCATAATTGATTATATTTGTGGTGTCGAGTATGTCTATCGCAGGAGACATACATGCTCCCTTATTTGAGGGACATAATGCACGGGGGGGGGGGAACCCCATTGCGCATGAACCATAGGCGCTATCAAGATCAGAACGACCAACGGTACTATATTGACGGATAGAGAACCCGGCCCCTGGTTATGAGTCCTTCATCCATGAATCCAATTTCCCATCTACCAAGCCTTCTAGAAACCCCTTCTATCCATGATAGCGCCTATCGTTCTTGCGCAATACAGTCGCTAACGTCCCAGGCATTACATGTAGGCTTAGAGTCATGAGATCTCTGGTCGGTGATGGAAACACGACACTCAGTTCAGTGTATCAGAGCACCTCATATCGTAACCCGTGTTCTGATCTTAGGTTGAGTTTATAGAAAGATCATCATGAGCGCAGCAAAGCCTCATCTACCAGTCTAATTTCTTTGTAAATCAACATAGGTTTCAATCTGCCACGGCATCAGGGCATACATAGAATCTCGAATGAGGAGTGGTGGTAGTTGCCGGCGGCGGAAAATTTATAGGTGATATGGATCGTGGTTGTGATGCCTGGCAGTAGGTATGGGGGAAGAAGGTACCTAGTTTTTTTTTACTGGATCTTTGGATCAAATTGGCAAGGTGTCATCATGGATAAGGTTGACAGATGCAGGATGGCTTTCCCGGCGATGCACCTAGAAGAGTTATCGGAGACGATGTGCTCTTTTGCCGATGTGTATCCTCTGATTCATCTGAGGGGAGGCAGAGGTATGACTCTAGCTCAAATCCTACCTAGTTGTCATAGCGGTCACTTCGTCACTGTTGTTGACTTGCAAAGGTGGCATGTTCTGGAAGACTTGGGCACAACGAATCACAAACCAAGAAAAAAGCGAAAAGGAAGGCTCATACTGCGTTATCGCGTGGTTCGGTGTTCGGAGGGTGCAGCGTGACGGGACAGGCCACCATGGGTGCCTGAGAAATCAGGCATAAAACAGCGTCACCCTTTCTTGCCAGCTTTTGATCCCGGCCCATGAACACCTTCCAAATAATCCACCAACTTACTTTCTACCCGCGAACGACTCCGACTATCACGACTGCCCCTCGCGCCCTAGATTGTTTTTCTTTCTCTCAAATTTGATACAGCTCGTACATATCGGCAATATGTGGATTGTGAATTGGTGTATGTAGCTGCGATGCGCCGCTTGGGACTTGAATGGGCTGACACGTGCGGATAGTCTACGATGTGTTGTCCTCCTTGGGCCTGCTCAATAAGCATGCGAAGCTTCTGTTCTTGGGCCTCGATAACGCCGGAAAGACTACTCTGCTTCACATGCTCAAGGTACGTCGAGATACCGTTCCTTGTTTGCGCGATAGAACCTGGAATTACCATCACGGACAATGGCGATTTGGACGAGCTCGAGAACTGACAAGCGATGCACAGAACGACCGAGTAGCGATCCTGCAACCCACTCTCCACCCCAGTAAGCACCAAACGGGCCTCTAAAATGGTATTGTGAAATGCATCGGTACTAAGACGTCGTAGCTTCCGAGGAACTTGCTATTGGCAACGTTCGATTCACCACCTTTGACCTGGGCGGTCACCAGCAGGGTATGTGATGTGACCTCATTGTGCTCGACTGTATATCGCTAATCCTTTGCCGCACAGCCCGTCGGATCTGGAGAGATTACTTCCCCGAGGTCAACGGCGTTGTCTTCCTTGTCGACGCCAAGGACCACGAACGATTCCCCGAGGCCAAGGCCGAGCTCGACGCCCTCCTCTCCATGGAGGAGCTCTCCAAAGTACCTTTCGTCATCCTGGGCAACAAGATCGACCACCCCGATGCTGTCTCCGAGGACGAGATGCGACACCAGCTTGGCCTTTACCAGACGACTGGCAAGGGCAAGGTTCAGCTCGAGGGCATCCGGCCGATCGAGTTGTTCATGTGCTCGGTGGTGATGCGACAAGGCTACGGTGACGGCATACGCTGGCTGTCGCAGTACGTGTAAGGGGAGCAGAAAAAGAGACGGTGAGCTGGGGACGAGTGCAGAGTAGAGGTATACCAGCTGTAGAGTGTTTGGAGGAACGAGGAGCTATGACTATTCACTGTTATGAGATTCAGAATTCTCCTTTAGGCGAACCTTGGTCGTGCAATTCTACTTGATTATCTTGCTGTATTCTGATAGCCGAGGCTTCCATTGTCGTTGGGAAATACCCCTGGCGATGGAAAAATAATAGACCCTGGTGGCATCGGGGCAAGGGTGTTGCAAGGGGAGACGGGGGGGACCCACGATGCTCATGAACGACGATAGGCTCGCAGGTGGGGAGACATGATGACGTACAGCACTCGATGGAGAGGAATAAGAGACACATTGAGAGAAAGTTTGAAAAAACAATCACGCGTCGTCCTTCATTCCTTGCACCTGCTTCCCTTTTGCGCTCCAGTCTCGCGATGTTATCAGGTGTTCATCCAGTCAGGATACCACAGCCGCGGCTCGCCAAGGGCGAACTGGTATGGATCCGAGATTCCGTTGGGGTAAAGTACAAAGGTACATAGGAAGCTTGGGCTGACCACCGGCTACTGATGTCATTTACCTCACACTGTCGCTCCACGAGGTACCTCGCCCAACAGACCTCTGATTCAGGCACTTCCCTCTCCCTTTTCTCGTGGCAATATCCTGCGTTACTCTGCCCTTCTTCTCGTCAGCAATGGGTTAGAGGTTGTAGCATCATCCAACTCGTCCGCCATGTCGCCGTCGTACGCCTCCTTGCTCCCTCGCGACCCCGTCTACGGCTTTCCGCCCGAGTCCTTCGACCCCTCCCTTCTCCCGGATGTCGACACTGAATTCGTCGATGCGCGCGACTTGGAGGCCTTCGAGAAGGCGCTCCAGGCCCCAGATCCTCTTCACAGCCCGTCGGATGATGTAGGTGCTCGGTCACCGCGCAGTCCCAGCTCGTTCAGCGTGACGAAGAGGCCCTCGCAGGCCGAATCAGGCCTTGCCGAGGATGTGGCAGCCGTTGCAGCCGCTGCAGGCGCCGCATCTGGGGACTTGCCTGTGTTGGCGACGCCGAGCCAAGGAACGTTTATCACGGCGCAAAACGACTGGGCGCCCGTGAACTCGAAGATTTATCGACATCGCCGAGGCTCTAAGCGACACAAGAGAAAGCGACGGAACGGGAAGGGACCTGTCGAGGGTCTTTTGGGAACTCGAACCAAGGACGAGACTCGCGAAGGATACTTGTACCAAGTTTCGAAATGGCCGCTACTCTTCTTTGTGTTTGCGTGGTTGACTGGTCTGGCAATTGCCTACCTCTCGACGAGGCTGTACATCTGGGTGTACGAGCATTTTTTCACTTGGCGAGGCCAGCGAGAGAGGCTCCGACGAAACTTGCGAAACACCTCGCATTATCGTGATTGGGTAATTGCCGCGAAGGAGCTCGACATTTATTTGGGACGACAAACGTGGAAAGAGGAGAATGATTTCGCTTACTATGACTCCAATACGGTCCGCAAAGTGTGGGATCAGATGAGAAAGACGAGGATTCGTGCAGAGGAACAAGAAGGCAAAACAGGGAAAAGTGATGGAGGCAAGGCAGTGGAGGATTTGAAAGCTCTGATCGAGGCTTGCGTCAAGAATAATTTTGTTGGCGTCGAGAACTCGAAGTTGTACAGCCAGACGTACTTTGGAACGAAGAATCTGGTGCAGAATTTCGTCGATGAGGGTGAGTACCGATGGAACCAACAATGCAGGTTTCAGCTCGGGGGCTAATATCCAGCAGAGGAGAAGTGTATCAAGTTTTTGGCTGGCACCAAGCAGCTCGAGATGGAGCAGAAGCGAGTTCTCTTCAAGCACGTCTACGCCAACTACGGCAGAACAGCGCTCTGCTTATCAGGCGGCGCAGCTTTTGCATATTACCACATTGGCGTTGTCAGAGCCCTTCTGGACGAGGATCTGCTACCGGACGTTATCACCGGTACCAGTGGCGGAGCATTGACTGCCGCTCTGGTGGCTACACGCACGAATGAGGAGCTTGGCCAGCTTCTTGTCCCGGCCCTGTCAGAACGCATCAACGCCTGCCGCGAGCCTTTCACCGTCTGGATCCCGCGATGGTGGAAAACGGGTGCCCGTTTTGACTCGGTTGATTGGGCTCAGAGATGCGGCTGGTGGACGCGAGGCTCCATGACGTTCCGTGAGGCATACGAACGGACTGGCCGCATCCTCAACGTGACCTGTGTGCCAGCCGATCCGCACTCGCCTACGATTCTCTGCAACTACCTGACAAGCCCCGATTGCGTTATTTGGTCAGCTGTGTTGGCATCGGCTGCGGTGCCTGGAATTCTGAACCCGGTAGTCCTCATGATGAAGACCAGGGACGGGACGCTTGAGCCGTACTCGTTTGGGCACAAGTGGAAAGACGGCAGTTTGCGGACAGACATCCCCATCAAAGCCCTGAACACGCATTTCAACGTGAATTTCACCATTGTCAGCCAAGTTAACCCACACATCAACCTATTCTTCTTTTCATCTCGAGGATCGGTCGGCCATCCTGTGACGCACCGCAAAGGACGGGGATGGCGAGGCGGATACCTCATGTCAGCGTTTGAGCATTATTTGAAGTTAGACATGAACAAGTGGCTCAAGTTCATCCGCCACGCTGAGTTACTGCCACGGCCCCTCGGCCAGGACTGGAGCCAGCTTTGGCTGCAGGAGTTCAGTGGCACCATCACCATCTGGCCCAAGTCGGTCATCTCGGATTTCTGGCACATTTTGTCGGACCCTGATCCGTACCGCCTGTCTCACATGCTTCACGAGGGCAAGCAGAGCGCGTTCCCGAAGCTCAAGTTTATTGCGAACCGTCTCAAGGTGGAACGACTAATTGAGCAAGGGCGTCGAGACTCGCGTCCGTGGGTGCGCAGGGGAAGCATCCAGACAATCCTCAGCGAGGAAGATCTTAGGAGCATCCTCGTCGGGGAAATGGGCACCGGGGCGACGACGGAGGAGGAGACAGATGTAGAAGAGTTGAACGGATTGGGTCTCGGTATGACAACCATGGACGAGGACACTTTTTACGAGGAGCCGAGGGAGAAGAGCGAATCGAGTCAGGCGGGGAGCGAGTGAGTGAATAGAGGATGAGCATGGAGCAAGGGAATTAGAATGACATGAGCATTGGCATTATACAGAATTTAGTTGGCTGGTATTGTTTGGCGTTGGGAGGGCTATCAATTTGTTGCTGAGACAGCTTGGGCACGGCATGGGTATAGTGAGCTGGTTATTCTTATTTGTAGTATTAGATCAAGACAGCGTTTTCAATATGTATCACAGTACGTGCTTTGCAGTTGAAAAGTGTATTCTTTTGCCAAGTGTTCTGACTACAATATTTGTATGCGTTTATAAGGACCATTGTAAGAGCATTAAGAGCCCTCATCTACCGTATAGTCCAATTTCTTCATTAAATATGGACTTACTGCGGCCCAAGCCTACCGCCGAGTCTTGTGTGTTTTAGTCATAGATAGCCTCATAGAAATGGGTAGAAATAAAGTCGTCAATGCCGGCGCTAACAACTCGTAAAAGCTGCAGCAGGGCTGACCACCTGCGTTAGAGCCATAGTGGTGTGGCTGCGCTTCTAAAATTGAAATCACACGCTGAAACTGTGAACACGGTGGCGCGTACGGAAGGGACCAGTGCTCTCAAGCGGCAAGTGGGGAGTGACAGATAATCCGACCACCGCCGGCGCCCGCTCCTTTCAACCTCGAAATGCGCTGCGTGGCCGTAACATTTTGAGGACAGCTGCACCACAATCGTTGACCCGACACGACATACCTAGGGTACGGAAAGCATTTTCTGCCAGCACAACAAGCTCTTTGGCAGAAAGTATATATTTACGGAGGGACCTTGCGAGCGAATTCGACTAGGTCTTGCAGCTCCCGTCGTTTGGTCACGTTTCCTCCCGCTCCTTCGTCGAGAGTAGCCCTGGGCTCTCTGCACCGTCAAGATGAGTTCAGACTACTCCTATGACGAACAGGTATGAGAGATGCGACCAATTTTAAGGCATCCAGACCACTAATGCACACTTGTTTCCTTGACAATAGGGTCAGTTCTTTCCCTTCTTCATCCTCACCCTCGCCGGCCTGGTCACCGTTCCCCTGACCTACACTCTCGTCCGCCCCAGTCGCGACCAAGATGCGCTTGCGCCGCGGATCAAGACCGACTTCAAGGCGGAGCATGCGGCCACCGTCGAGTCGCTGAGGACGGCGCAGAAGCGCAAGCAGTGGAGGGTCAAGAGGGCCATCTTCTCGGTACTGGGCTGGGTTATCATGGGTGGCATGGTCTACCTCATCATGGTGACCCAGCGGACCATTCCCAAGCTCTACAATCCCTATGATATTCTCGGGATCTCAGAGGTGAGTTGTGGCAACACAGCCAACATTGCAATGCTCTTGAACAGCGCCACTGACACAGCTGCAACCTCTAGTCCGCCAACGAGAAGCAGATCAAGTCGCACTACAAGCGGCTGTCCCTCAAGTTCCACCCCGACAAGATTCGCCCTGATCCGGCCAAGAACGAGACCGTCGAGTCGCTCAACGATTACTATGTCGAACTCACCAAGGCCTACCAAGCTCTCACCGACGAGGAGGTGCGCAACAACTACATCCAGTACGGCCACCCCGATGGCAAGCAGAGCTTCAGCATGGGCATTGCCCTTCCCAAGTTTATCGTTTCCGATGGCAACGGCAAGTACGTCGTTCTTCTGTACACGCTGCTCCTTGGAGTTCTTCTACCCTGGCTCGTCGGATCGTGGTGGTACGGCACGAAGAGGAGGTCCAAGGAGGGTGTTCTGATGGAGAGTGCCAACAACCTGTTCCGACAGTATGAAGACAGCATCGAACAGGGTGGAATCATCACGGCTCTTAGCACCGGAAAGGAGTTTGAGGAGATTCTCAAGGGTGACAAGGCCGAGTCTGGTCTGGCCAAGGTTGAGTCGCGGATCACGGCCGAGGGCGAGAACAAGCCCTTCGCCTCGGGCATGTCGGTTAAGGACAAGGAGAAGCTTGAGGACCTCGATAACGGCGTCCGTCGCAAGGCTCTCGCTTTGCTCTGGGCCTATCTGGGCCGTGTTGAGCTCGACGACCCTGCCCTCACCAAGGCTAAGTACCAGGTTGGCCCTATCGCCCGCGCTCTGAATCAGTCGTTTACCGCCATCTCTCTGGCCTACGGTAACATTGGCCCTATCGCCGGCTCCTACTACACCAGCCAGCACCTGATCCAGGCTATGCCCCCCAAGTCGTCTCCTCTTCTCCAGCTCCCTCACATTACTCCTTCAATCGTCAGTGGCATCGAGGGCGATTCCAAGACGCATATGACTGTGCAAAAGTTTATGGACCGACCGGACGCTCAGCGAAGGCAACTTGCCGTTGGCAAGGGTCTCCTGAACGAGGAGCAGTACAACACGGCTGTCAATGTTGCCAAGCAGATCCCTTACTTCCGCGTCGCTAAGGCTTTCTTCAAGGTTACAGGCGAGCGCTTCATCATCCCCTCTTCTCTCGTGTCTCTCGTTATCAAGGGTCGCTTCATTCCTCCCGGAACTGAGAACGTTCCCCCTGTCAACGACCTGGATCTTGAGGACATTGATCCCGCCGAGGACGACATTGAGGCGCTGAGCGGCCGCAAGAAGAAGACCATCAAGGGCCCTGACGGCAAGCCTATCCCTATTGAAGAGCAGAGCATCCTCCCTCCCCTCACCTTCGCACCCTACTACGCTCGTGACCACTCTCCCCAGTGGCATGCCTTCCTCAGCGACTCCAAGCAGGGCAAGATGGCCGTTCCCCCGTTCCACTTTGCCAAGTTTGACCAGCCTATTGTCGACGACAAGGGCAACCCGACCTTCAATATGCAGACTCTCAAGGCCCAGTTCGCCGCACCCCCTCAGGCCGGCCACTACACTTTTGTCCTGCACGTAATCTGCGATTCGTACGTTGGCTTCGACACAAAGATGGAGGTAACTCTAGTTGTGGAGGAGGCCAGCAAGGCGGCAGAGATGCAAGCCGAGGATGAGATTAGCGAGCCCGATGAGGGTAGGTCTATCCCTTTTCACCATTTGTTGTAACTGTTGGCTAACGATTTTATAGATTCCCTCGCAGGCCAAATGCACGCTCTCAAGACTGGAGAGGCCCCCAGGCCTCGTCGGAGGGACGACGATGACTCTGACGATGAGAGTGGCACAGAAGAGGAGGAGGACGACACCAGCGCTACCAACACAGACACCGAGGACGAGTCATAGCGGGGCTGTTAAGAGTATTCGTTGTGAGAAGCACCGTACTTGACACATGGAGAAAGTCGTGTGTTGACAAAAGTTGTATGTGCTCACGAAAGCCAAATAATTACTATGTATGTACATCTGGCACTTGGGAGGATGGACAAAAGGGGGAAGAGGGAGGAACGCCTGTTCGGCACGAGGAGGATGACAAACCTCCAACTGGGACTTTTTTTTCTGTGCCAAAAAACACAGGTTGGGAGTTTCGGGGTTTCGGATATTACACATATAACTTTTCTATTGTACTTTTGATTCTTACACTCTGCTTATTTCTCTCTGACTGGTTCACAACTTGGATATGGAAGTGGGTGAGTGACGCAGAGTTTCTCCTGTAACCGGTTGGACTTGAAAATCGATATATAGTAACAGGTGCCTTTGAGCCCTATTTTTCTAGACCGAGAAAAAGAAGTATTAAAGTGAAGATATAAAAACACGCTGCTGACCCCATGCCCTTCCTTCTCCTCGTGATCATTGACCCGGTGTGCCTGTGGGGGCTTATTCTTGATTCCACACATCCATTCTAGACCACTCTCTTCTGCTGCTGCTGCTGCTGCTGCTGCTTCTCTCTTCTTTTCTCTTCCAAACTCTTCCAGCAACTTGCGGGTGTAGACTAGAGTATACAAGTTTCCGAAGACGCAAGTCCAGCTTCGTCTCATAGTTACATCTCTCCAACACGCTCTCAAAAGCGCTGTGCGGCCTGGTCTTTAGCAGACCCTCACTCCGCAGACCTCGACGCCCTTGCCCTCTATACGCGCAGACCGGCCAAAGTACAGAGTGGAGAGCTCGCGTACAAAGAGGGCGTCGCTGTCGCTCCAGACGTCGAGGCCCATGTTTTCCACTGCGTGGCTGTCCACGCGGATGGCGTCGGCGTCGATATCGGCCGCGAGTTCAGCCTCGGTCGGACGAAGTGGTGTCCGCTCCCCAGAGGTCTGTGATAGATCCTCGTCGTCGTCTTCATGATCAGAGTACGGTTCATCTTGGCTATCTGCCAGATCACCCAGGACAGACAATATCTGAGTGGTGAGGCGGTGGAAGTAGGCGATGATGGCAAGCTCCAAGCGGGCCTCGCCTGAGTCATCAGTGGTGCGACGGGTAGCTGTCAGTGAGGAGAGGGAATCGGACAGGGGCTCGGAACGGGAGCCTGGGCGGGGCATGGTCATGGAGGAGGGACCTAAGTCGGCCAGCAGGGCAGTGTCGCGAGAGGCTTCTTCCTGCTGCTCGGAGCGGAGCTGTTCACCTGCGCTGGCCCACCACATATACCCGTTGTAGGCGAGAGCTGCCCAGGTCAAGGGCTCAACGATCTTTTCTACAGCATCGTCGCGAGGGTCGCGGACAAGGTGGGTTGACTGGCTGGAGACCCGACGGGTAGAGCGCTCCGCCTCAGGGGACTCGGGGGCAGTTGTGGTAGTAGGTGCCAGACGAGCAAGGCCATTCTTGAGAGAAGTGAAGCGGCGGAGGTCCCGTTGGGTTGCCTTGATGGGCTGTCCGCGGGGGCATTCCACCACAGGCCAAACCCGTTCTGCGGCGTTTGAGGAATAGTCAGGAGGAATTGTGATGAGCATATCCCACAAGGTGTCCTTCATGGCGAGAATGCTGTCGGTGGTACAGGCGATCCAGCCAGAGCCAGCCTCATCGTCTACGGCGTCTTCGCTGCTGCGCTCCCTCTTTGAGGCCTCAAAATCCTCCATGAGGAAAGGGATATCATGAACACCGATGGAGAACAGTGGTCTTAGGCGCTGAGTCGAGGCCGAGGCGGGAAGGATATCGGTGACGGACAGGGGGATGTTGGAGAGGACAGAAATATTATATACTGGAGACACGATTGTTAGTGAGGGCGACAACTCGCGTGGTGTCAGGACTTACCAAAATCGCAAATCTCGTGAACTGGCGCATGGCATGATATTAGGATGCGCTTGCGCAACAGGGCGGCGCGGTGTATAGGAAAGATGAGAGGGCCAAACTTGTCCAAGAGACTGGTCAAGCTCCAGGCGGGATGGTATGGCGAGAGCTTATGGCCGGCGGGTATTAGAGAAGCGCCGTCGGAAGCAGAGCGGTTGCGGCTGTGGCCCTTGAGACCCAGAGGCTGTGAACGAAAGGATGGAGAGCTCACGGGTGTCTCTCCCGAGAGGCGACGATGGACCTGATCCGGCTTTTCGCGGTTGGCGGCCCAGTAGTCCTCGAGTATGCTGGTGTTTTTGCGGTCTTCGGCCAATTTTCTATCAAAGCCGTTAGAAAATTCCACACGCGAAACGGCTAACAACACATACGCTGCCATGTCCTTCAATCCCTCAGCATGTCTCCATGCGCGCCCTAGCCGCCCATAGCTTAGAGGAACCAAGACGCCGACGGCGATCATCCTCGCATGGCGCGCCTCCTCCTCGTCACAGGGCATGTTGACGAAGGCGCTGAGCCCGGCATGGCCGCCATCGTGGACGAAGTAGATGAGGTCTTCGGAGACGGTGTGCAGGCCCGAAGGTAGGGACTTGTACTCGACAAGGCCCTCGAGCTCGACGCCGCGGGCGGACTCCTTCCAGAGAATTGTGTAGCCGGCCTTGACGTCGAAGTGGATGAGGAAGAGGGCGTCGATGGGAGGTCGGTCGAGGGGTTGGTTTGAGGGCATGCGGACGGAGAGGGAGGGTTGTCCTCGGCGGGAGGAGGCCATGGCGATGGATTATTGGGAGGAGCGCATCATATGCCAGCTAGAGAGCGAGGAGCAGAGCTTCAGTTGGGAGCTGTTTTGGGGGCGGGAAAGAAGAGCAAGAGGAGCACGAGTGGATCGGAGCTAGTTTTTTAGAGCTTCGACAGGATCGAATTGCAGCGATAATAGACTGACCTCGGTTCAAGATGCGATAAAGACTGGCATAGTTTTGCCTGTGGGCTGTCACAGGCGATAGGCGTTTTGATGGAGTTTGAGTGCTCTCGTCTGAGTGCGAGCGAGGCGTGGAGGCAGGGCGGCTGGCTGGCTGGCTGGCTGGCTTACAGTGGTTACATTAGCAGCTATCCCGTGTAGAGCCGGTACAGTCCCCGATAGGCGCACTTCACGTGATGCAATACGACGTCGATGAAGATGTTCTGTCAAGGTACAATGAGACTTATCCCTGGATGATATATGCGCAAAATTAGCAGGATTGTAGTTGATTCTAGACTGAATTGAAGCCATCAGGATGAGCTAAAGAATTTCCAAGGCGACTGCAATTGAGTCCGTCTTTCACATGTCTCAAATCCCCAGCTCGACACCTGGATCTAGTTCCAAATGTTGGTACTACCACTACACGGCCTGCATCAACAGGAAGGGTGTGAGGGTGTGCTCGGACGGTCCCGTGATGTCGGATCCATGGCCTGAACCCTGTTCTGTCCTGAATCGATGCCTGCAGTGAATTGTTGCCTGTGCCGACATGTGAACCCTGTCGGCAAGTAAAAAGAGAATCAGGGGAATTTGTCTTTGTATTGCTTTGCTACCTAGAGCTTGTGGCCAGACGGGATGAAAAGGTAACCTAACTACCTAGACGAGCGCTTTCTAGGCGCCGCCATCACTGAAGTCGGGTCGCTTACAGGGAATCCCTTGGCGCTTTGCGGGGTACTCGGGCGCCCTAAAGGCCCCCATTGGCCGCTGTGTCTCAAATCAGAGCACAGGCGCGTTCCCCCGCCATCAACGTCCCGATGCCAACGTCTGCTGTTCAACGTTGATATGCAAACCATGCCGATCTCGGATAACATCATATCATCCACATGGGTTTTCCAGTTTTGAGGGCGAGGTTGCACGTGCAAGATGCTCGCTCAACGAGGACCCGTTGTTGAGTGAGGGACCGTGTACAAGAATTGAGTACGGCTGTAGAAGGCGTCTTTCTGGTTAGTAGTCTGACTTGTAAGGGATGGAGGAAGCAAAATGGTGAATGTTTAACATGATTAGTTCTGGCGTCAGCCATTCCAATGTGGTTGTTCCTCATGATTTGGCGAATTTGTGATGCTCGGAGACTCGCTTGGAACCATCGTGTATTGAATACCGACTAACGAGGGTGGATTTTGCCTTGCATTAAAGCAAGTGATTTGTCAAGATGTATGGCATTGAGTATGTAGGATCGAGTATTGGGACGGTGTTGAAGGTTGGCGTGATTAGAATGGTGCTGCCTTGCGAACTGGGTCGGAGGTTGAAGTGCTCTCCACAAGCCTGACTTCACTCTGCTTTTCGTGATAGCCATAGGCTGGAACAGTTTCGTGTCGCCAATGAGACCAGCGGCGTTTGGCCACTTGGACAAGAGGAGAAGCAACATGGGGTCCGAGGGGGGAATAGCTCTTCACTTCTTGTTTGCGGCTTGATGAAGCTGGCTCTGGGAGCTGATTAGTCTTTGTCTCATAGATGTTTCGCCGTCAACTTACTCATCTGACTCTTGTCCTCGATTGCAATGGGTGGGCACGTTGTACCTGAAGAGAATCCATCTACAGGTACCTATGGGTAGGAAGGAGGATTTATAACGAACAGACCGCATGTGAGGGGGAGTAACCTGGAGCGAAGCGGTATGTTTGCCGCTCACGTTGGCCTTGGTGGAATATATAGTAGTCCTGGCTGGCTAGTAGCAAAGACACTTGAAAGATGTTTCGCTTCATCACCTTCGAAAGAAGGCGTGTTCGGATACGTGTTGGAGGGCGTCGGATTACTCGCTCCTTTCTGACGGGGACTCGAACAATGTGCCACCCCGGAATCGATTTTGATCTTCCCTCGCCTATCGAGACCATTGACGCTCTATAAGGAGAGGATACTGAAGCGGGGATATGAAAGGGAGGGGTGATCCAGCGAAGTTGATGTATATCAGCAGAAGAGTAGATGGTAAGAAGCCGAAAAGAGAGTGCTGCGGCGAGATCCTGCCAGTGGATGTGGAAGATAGTGGCGTAAGACTAAGAGATTACGCCCAATGCTGAGTAAAGTTTCGTGGTATGCAGCATGTCTGCCTCTGGAGGACCCCTCGTCCGGCCAGAGTACGGAAAATGTGAAGAGAATCTGAAAGAATGTGCGAATGAATGAGGAAGCCCAAATCGAAGCCACTCCTAGTCCGACTTGAATAGGATCTTTTGACAGAAGAAGGAACTGCTGTACGCCTTGAACAGTCCCCAGCAACAAGGTTCAGTGTATGAATCCCCTAAGTCCTGCGGCGCGATACGCCGGGCTGTTGTGTAGTATAAGAGCAAGACTTTGTCTTGCCAGTTCCCATGTCGCAGCTTAGAGGACATCTGCAGGAACTCGCCGGTATCAGAAGCCTCTTGTACGTCCCACCAGTAGTTCCCCTTGATGACAGCGTTTGTGATGTGTCTGCATGATGACCTCAAGTTATATATCGGGGAATCCTGCCTGACAGTAAACGGTAAGTATGTTACGAGACGCTGAAGCAGGGAAAAAATATAACTCACCTGAAGGCCATGGGCAGTCCGGAGGGGAAGTCGACAGCAGAGTGGCTGGCATCTTCTGCTTCTCTACAGCGATTGAATGGGGAATATATAGAGATGATTGCAAAGTGCGAGGAAGAGCAAAAAAAAGGCTATACTGTTCCAATTGTAGCCATGACTATATGTGGGAGGTGAGGGAGGGAGATTGAGAGAATATGTTAGGGATGGTGGGTATTTATACCCGGAGGAACAAGAGTTTGCTATGATTCCATTTAATTTCTGTCATCATAATGATGACGCATACCCAGTCTTTATTTTCTCATTGTCATTGCGCTACACAGAGATGTTTGCTGTTGATGGCTTCAAGCTTCCGTTGACAAACTGCCAAGGATACGTACCTTAAAGTTCAGCTGTCCTGTTCCTGCCCGCCCTTGCCTCCAGCTTGTGTGGGGGAAAGCTTGGCGCCGCTGCCAAACGGTTGGGGAGAGGCTGCCACGTGATTGTCACTCAGCCCAAGCCTCCCACTTTCCCCAACGTAAAGCGACATCTCGCGATATCCCACTTTCTGGGGGAGGATAAGCCGCGGCACGATTCAATGTCTATCAAAAAAAGCATATGAGATTCGGAGTCCAGCACTATTGCGCTTTTATTTATTAACAAACAGCTATATCATATCACACTCCAAGACCTTCATACTCTCCTATATAATCCTGTGCCATCACCTGCTGCGCCAATTACCCCGTTCGGACCATCGGGCGCTGACTCAGCGCAGACTTTCACAAGCCATTCCAGGACACCACCCACCGTGACATTTCCCACCGGCCAATCAGGGCTTCCCAATCAATGACCTCCGGCGCCCTGGGCGTCGCCTTCCCGATCCCGTGGCCGATTCCAACGGCCCTTTTTCATCCCTCCCATCATCTTTTTAACCTCTGGAGCTTCAAGCCATGGCCTTGTGATAGCAGGTCATTTCTTTCTATCAAAAAAGCCTGTCCTTCCTTTTTTTGGTTTATTTATACCCTGATTTTTGAATCCTACGAAAGTTCATTGATTCTTTTTTTAACCACTGTCGTTGCGCAGCCCCGGGTCCAGCCTGCCTTGTCTTAAATCGCGAACAAGCAAAAAAAAAAAAGAGGGAACCCCGCCGCCCACCATCGACGTCGCCCGCCGGCCGCGAGAATTGAAAGCCTCCACTCAACGAACCAACGAACCAACCCCCGCCAAAACCCTTTGACCCTTGAGCTCTCCCTCTCCCCCGATATCGACGACTTTCTATATTTGGTTGCGAAGAAAGCATAGACTTGGTTCTATAGACGAGAAAGAAAGAAAAAAAAAGACCAGAGCTCACCCACAACCATGTCCTTCTCGAGTACATTCACGTACTTCTCCGTCGGCTACGCCGCCGTCACTTTCTTCTTCTATGCCCTCTCCCTCGTCGTCCCCAAGGCCGCCTTTGTCGCCCGCGGCCTCGCCTCGTACATCTCCCTCATCATCTGCGCCCTCTACGGCGTCTTCGCCTCCATATTCCTGACCCTGGTCGGCAAGCAGCAGATCGCGCAATGGGCTGCCGGCCGTTGCTTTCGCTTTGTCATGGGCTTGACCACGGGCATCGAGTTTGTCATTGACGACCCCAAGAACATCCTCGGCACCACGCGTCCGGCCGTCTTTGTCGGGAATCACCAGACAGAGCTGGACGTTCTCATGCTGGGCACCATGTTCCCTAAGTACTGCAGCGTCACGGCCAAGGCGTCGCTCAAGAAGACACCCTTCCTCGGCTGGTTCATGTCGCTGAGCGGCTCCATCTTCATCGACCGCAAGAACGCCAAGGACGCCCGCGAGGCCATGAAGGGCGCCGCCAACGAGATCCAGTCCAAGCGACAGAGCGTCTACATGTTCCCCGAGGGCACCCGAAGCTACGCCAAGGAGCCCATGCTGCTGCCCTTCAAGAAGGGTGCTTTCCATCTGGCCGTCCAGGCCGGCGTTCCCATTGTTCCTGTTGTTGTCGCCAACTATAGCCATATTCTGTTCATCAAGAAGCTCGTCTTTAACTCGGGCAAGATTCCCGTCAAGGGTACGTTTCCCCCTCCCCTGCCTGATACGCTCATCCAGTTAGCTGACCACTTACAGTCCTGGACCCCATTCCCACAAAGGGCTTGACCTCTGCCGACGTTGACGAGTTGACCCGCACAACACGCGAGCTCATGCTCAACGAGCTTGTCACCGTCACCGCCAAGGCCCGAGGTCAACCCATCGCCGTGCCCGCCACAATCCCCGACTCAACCGCCAAGAGCTCTGCCGTTGACACCAACGGGTCAGCCCATTAAGCGATTCACCAGCTTGAAAAGAGGGGTTAAAACATCGTAGATTCAGACTATCGATCGTAAAGTAGGAGGAGGAAAACTGGATTAGGATTAAGAAGTGGAGTTTGCTAACGAGTGGGTTCGAAAGGGGGAGTCACGTCGGATGCAAAGACTCGAGACAGCCATTTGATACCCCTATAGACGCATGAGGCGGCTTGTCCTCTGATGGACTGAGCAAATTTGATTGCCCTTGTTTTTTTTTTTTTTTTGCTTGTTTTCTTTTTTGTGCTTGCCGTGTTGATGGTTGGTCCTGTTTTTATGCTGTCGAGACACGCCGTTCTTTTTTTTTTTTTAGGATAACACCTAGAACAAACTAGATGAACGAATAGAAGGTGTAGTTATGATTGGACCTCGACTGCTTTGACCATATTTTTTGAGCGATAGAGCGTGTCATGAACAAACCTCTAGCTGGTGACAGAGAACATGGCTTGGTGAGACATATCCTTGTACCATAGGGAGTAAGTCCAAGCTTGTACTAATATGAAGAAACTATAATATGTGGTAGATGAGGCTGTAAACACTCTCATGATAGTCTTTTCATAAACTCAACCCAACTATAAGTCATGATACACGCTGCTTTGATATCTCTTAGCCCCCGCGGGCCCATGTATGAGTATCGTGTATGTTTTCTGTCACCAACTAGCTTCTTGGCAAGAATACACCGCAAGTTGCACTCAATGCGCGTCTTTATACACGTTCCGTCTTTTCACCCAACACGGTCTACCGTCGTCACCACTTCTAAGAGACTAGAAACAAGATTCAACTCCAAGATCGCCAACCCGTCCTATATCTCATGATACACCGAGACCTGCCCATTACAACGAGTACCGCTCGCTACATAGAAAAAGCTCCCACAAGAAAAGTCCAACCTTCAAACTTTCATGTTTGCTACCACTCGCAGGCTTCACTCGCTCAGCGCCTGCAGCGCCTGCGTCAACGACACAACTCTCAAGCTTCGTCCACGTCTCGGCGTGCCAGCAGCCGCTGAAGTGTTACTGCTGTTAGTGGCAGTGGGACTGAACTCGTCGCGCCAAAAGCGGAAGACGCGCTTCAGATCGCGAGGGATACCCTCGAGAACGACAGTTGAAATGGGGACAAAGGGGCGGTCCTCCATGCCCGAAGCTAGAATGGCGTATTCTTGGGCAAAGTCGAGGGCATTGCGGAAGGACGAGTAGCGGGACTGGGCACGGGCACCGACAATAATGTACATCTCAAAGAAGGCGTCAAGGACGTAAATGTGCTCAGGGGAGAGGTCATGCTGGTTGAAAGGGGCAATCTCAAACACCTGATCATTGTCATTAGCACATTTCGGATAATATCGGAATTGCGACGGAACATGATAGACATACCTGTTGCCGTGTATCTGCGTCCGAGCAGAAGAGTCTGCTGCAGTACTTGGCATAGTTGGGCTTGAGTCTCCAGTGGTCGGCCGAATGTGGCTTCGAGCCCCCCTCAAACTGCGCCCAGAACGACTCAGGCTCGTTACCGTCGTCACATTCAATCAATTCTCCCGTGAGGGTCAACTCAATACCAATGAGCTTCGCAGCGCTCAGCTCAGTTACATCACAGCCCTTACCCTTCCAGAGATATGCCTTGCCCTGGTTCGTGATGAGATACGGGAATCCAGAGCAGAGGCTGGCCGGGGTGAAGTCGACTTCGTCAAATGCGACCTGACCCTGATAGCGTCGGCCGCAAAGCATGTTGGGCGCTAGCGAGTCGTACTTGTTGCTCGAGCCTCGTCGGACCATGACAACTCCGCCAAGGGCCTGGAGGAACTCTGTCGTCTCCTTGCCCTGATGCATCTTGACCAACTTGCCGCTAAGAGCCTTGGCTTCTTTCTGAACAAACAGGAGAGCATCGTCAGCTGCAGACTCGGGTACTTGGTCACCGACCCAGAAGTAAATCTCCAGTCGCTTCCATCCAGCCTCATTAGTGAAGCTGTGCGGGGCGATGTACATCTCTCGCTCAAACAAGACGCGCTCATGGTGAGCAGCCACAGGTGTCTTCCTGCCCTCTGCTGAGATTTGGAATACCTGGAAGCTCAAGCTCTGGATCTTAGCCGGCCCTAGCGGTGGCCGGTTCATGAGCACTTCGGCAGCATCCACCTTGTATTCGGTCCTCGGCTTCTTGGTGCCAAAGAAGTCGTTGAGCAGGCTTGCCACATCGTTGCCCTGCTTGGGCTTTGGTGTAGCGACATCGGAGGAAGACTTCTGCGCCTTAGGAGTCTCTGGCTCCTTTGCAGGAGGTGTCGGTAGGGCACGAGTAGCCACCCGAGATGGTGTCTTGTTGATCTGCAGCGGAGACGAGCGCTCCGGCTCAGGTAAAGGACGAGGAGTTGCCCTTGACGGTGTCTTTGCTACCTCAGGCTCTGGTCCGTCGAAAGATGGCTTCGCGGCTGGGGTTGGGGATGGAGCACCGCCGCCAAACATAGCCCTGGCGTTCTTGACGGATACGACAGGGTCGCTGTCCACCTTTGTTGGCGATGACGGCTCCGGTTCTGGCAGGGTGCGCTGGAACATCTTGACCGGAGACCTGGAGCCAGTTCGCTGATGAGTCAATCTCACAGGCTCCTTGGCCGATTCTGGCTTTCCACCGTCAGAAGTTGCGTCATCCAAGAACCTCGACATGCGCTTTGTATCGAGCTTCTTAGGTGAGCCTGGCTGCGAGGCGGCATCGCCAGTCTTCTGGATCTTCAAGGGAGACGGAAAGCTACTAGGGGCAGGCTCGGCGGTGGGTGTTTGTTTGCGGAGAAACGAGGGGGTGGGTGTTCGCTCCTCAAGACCCTTGAAACTCTGAGGTTCTTTCTCTTGTGGCCTGGTAGGAGTAGGCTTGCCACGAAGGGCGGCCCTGGCAGCGACTTGCTGCTGGATAGAAAGAGGAGTGGGAGCTGACGCTTCAGTCTTCTCAACAGAAGCGGGAGTTTCCTTCACGAGAGTCTCCTTGGTTGGTTCAACAGCTGCCTTCACGGCGGGCTGAGGCTTAGCCTCTGGTACAGATTTGGGATCGCTAACTGGAGTTGTTGCGGCGGCTGAAGAAGCGGCAGTCGTCGGCGCCTTTCTCCTAGGTCCCCGCGCTCGACCCTTTGTCATATGCGTCAACTGCGGGCCAGGGGCGGATGGCTCTGTAGTCGATGTACTGGCGGAACCCTTGGACCCGGACTCTTCTGAGGCCTGACCCCCATTGGCAGACATTGGAGGAGGGCCTCGAGCAAGCATGCCTGCAAGGGCTGGGTTGAACCGCTCGGCGAGCTTACCCCCTACGCGCCCCTGGAGCCTAGGAGGTGCACTCATCTCTTTCTGCAGGCCAGGCAATGGTCGCGGTGCCTCTGGCTTTGCATTTGATGCCGTTGACACTCGTTTGAGACCCTGGTCCGGAGGTTCAAACGAGGAAACTGTAGAAGGCTTAGGCGAAGAGGCTGGCTGGCTCGGTATTCTCTTAGGGCGAGGGGTTGGCTTAGGAGAGTCTGGCTTGTTCGGCGGAGCCGCCGACTTGGGTTCAACCACCGACTTCCTCTTGATCGCCAGCTCAGCCCTCCTTGCAAGTCCTTCCGGTACCGGACTGTCGATCTCGACAGTCTGGCTTCTCGTGATACCTTTGCCCTCGGCCTGAGCTTTCTTAAAGTCATCCTTCTTCTTCAAGATAGCCTCCTTGAATTCGTCCACCCTCTCAGTTTTCTTCGGGCCACCCGTTTGGTTGAGCGCCGCCTTGCCCCTCGTGATATTATCCTTTAGTTCATCTGGGGCTACATAGTTCTGCGTCTTTGTCCTGCGCAAGTTGCCGAAGACGTTCTTGAACTCAGGCTCCTGAGCCTTTGGCGCTTCTGAACCAGTTGGTCGATGCCTCAAGCTGCCACGGAAGTCCTTCTTGGGTGGAGTCTCCGGCTTTGGTTTGGGGTTGGGCACAGGAGGCTTAGTTTCTTTAGGGCTTGTGACTGACTCTTGTTCCTCAGGTTCTTGTGCCTTCTGTCCCTCGTCTATAGGCTCTGGGTTTGGCACTTCTTTACACTCAAGAACGGCCTCTGGCTCAGGTTCTGATGCCTTCTCGTCAGAAGATCCCGGATCCAGCTTAGGGGCACTCTTCGAGATGCCAATGTTTGCACCATGACCAAAAGGAGGTCGATTGCCGCCAGGAGGAGGAGAATAAATGCCGCCGAGTCCAGGAGTATTGGTCTTCGCAGCCGACCCAATGGGCGTGGACCTCATAAGCCCACCGATACTAACTTGGTGTTTATGAGAGATTGACCCTGGTCGAGGTCGCGTTGTCTCCGTGCCAGGCTGATTGGCTTTCTCGGCCTTGTTCTTGTTCAACTCGGCCATCCAAGCCGGCTGGGAAGTGTTTGACTTGTGTTGAGGCTTGGGCGACTCGGGCTTGTTCAAGGCGCTCTCCAACCAACTCGACTTGGTCGGGCTCCAGCGTCGAGGGTCCATTGTCTTAGATGGGCTTGTAGGAATGTGGACTCTTTCGCCTCCATCGGCTTTTTGGATCTTTGACTCTAGAGCGGTGTCAATTGTAGGAGCTTTCGGCGTAGCCTCGTTGTCAGATTCCCCGTGTCGCGATGTCGGTCGGCTTGAGCTTGGAGTAGTCGATCCAGGTCGCGCCATGCTTTGGGGTCGAGCAGTTGCAGGTAGACCGCCGCTTCGACTCGATGCTACTGAGTCGCCGCGGGTGAGACCAGGGGGGCTTGTCACGCTCCATCGCTTGACACTGTCTGACCTCTTCATCATGGCACTCTGTACAAAGCCGCCTACACCTTTGGTGGGCGAGTTGGAGCGAGATCTGGATCGGACAGGGGATGTGCGGCCTGACAAAGATGCGCTTGAGAAGCGATCACCGATTAACTTGTCATCGCCAGGGCCATCGAAACCTGGGGGGTTGAGAGTTGGGGGGCTTGCCAGCCGCATCTTGGTAGGGGTAGCAGGCTCCTCAACGGGCGGGCTTGGCTTGGGTGGATCAGCTGCCATGCCTGGTAGTTGAGCCTTGACGGAGGCCATATCCAGACGATCGTTGTCTTCGACCTGGTTTCGCCTGTAAGCAGCAGAGCTGGCCCCTCGATCGGCTGTCTGACGGAACCACGAGGGGTCTTTGGAGCCAAGGGCTTGGGCAATCTGGTCCTTCGAGAAGGTCTGCTCGGTGGCTGAAGCGGGAGCAGGGGCGGGATCCTGCGACCCGACCAGCGACCGCTGGGTCGCATTCTGGGTCGCGAGCATGCTCAACGGGCGGGCGGTGCCGCTGCGGGAGCTGGGCCGGCGCTGCCACGACAAAGCAGAGGAACGGGCGGGAGGTGTCGTTGCAGGCTTGGTGTCGGCGTCGAGGGGAGCTTCGTTCTCCTTGGTGGGCGAGGAGGAGCCGTCAAGGTCCATGGGGCTGTCCAACTTGGCCTCGGGCTCGGCGGATTGAGAGGCGCCGTCGTCCTTGGAGAGACCGGGGGACTCGAGCTTCAATGCCTCGGAGAGATGTATGCTGCGTCGGCTCGAGCGTGGGGACGGGGTGTTTGCGGGCGAAGACTTTTGCGGCGAGATGGACCTGGCACGTTCTGAGGGGCAGGAGCGTGGTTAGCAAAAAAAGGACAGCAGCGATTGTGTGATTGTGTGGCTCCTGGCTCTCGACGGGGGGGACACATCAACGACAGCCATAGCCTCTGAATGGGACGCTAGAGGATATCATGGAGCCAGGTAAATAACAATGGGGGGGACGGAAAGTAAACACAGAAAAAGCTGTGTTGTGTAGGACGGGGAATGTTGGCCCGACGAATGTCAACGCCATCAATGCAACAGCAAAGCCTCTCGGGGAAGCCCAGCATCACAAGCCTTCAGGAAGCGCTCTGTCTCTCTCTCACCTTCTCGACGGGCCTGCCTCTCACGCTTGGCTGCTAGGTATTCTTCTAGCTCACGAGCTCGCACCTCATCCTCTTCGATTTGCTGGCCTCGCAGGCGCTCGACCTGCTCGAGGAACTGGGAGACTTCGTCGGACATGACTCTAGGCCCTTGGGGACATGACACGGAAGGGGGGGGGAGGAATATGATTTAGAACCGACGGCGGTAGCGGAGGGAGGGGCCGCTAAGTGAGCATAAGCATAAGCGGTAAAAAAAAAAAAAAATTGATTTATGAGGGAAAGAAAAACAATAATCCCACGCAAGTCGCAAATTACAGATTATTTGTTTCCTGCCAGGCGTCGCCGCGGGTTGCCGGTTGGAAAAAAAGAGGTCCGCTGGGCGGTGATAATAGAGACTGGGTGTCCAAAGTCAGCGAGTGACTGGGATGGGATGATGTTCTGCAAAGTTGCAGCGTGGAATTTTCCCATGGATGCATTCATCAAGCGGGATGCGGATGGACGGGTTCCCCCCCGGACCTGCATTACCGCACCTGATTGGCTCAACAGCGCATGCCCCTGGCACTCTCTAGCGTTCTCCAGGCGTTGCCTCTCCCTAAAGTCCACTGCGAGAGGAGCCCCCAAAGCGGAAGCCTCAGGGGGCCTCGCTCCGGCTGCCAGGCGTCCACTCCGCTAGAATCTGGCCGGCGACATTCGGTGCCTGACAGCTTCACGACCCAATGGTGGCCATGAACCCCTGGCAGTTTGGAATTGATGCATATCCAGGCTGTCGACATCATACGAAGTGTGCATAAACCAGCATGGCTCATTTCTCCCTGCAGACCCTCAGAAATTACTTGTTCATGTCGTTATGCAAACGCATCGGCATGGCTGCATGGGCAATGTTAATCTTGGCTGCTGCTGGTGCGCCATAAACAAAACTCAAAACCAACAGAAAACGTCATCTTTTGTTTACTTCCTACCCGTCCCATTCCCCACCAACGCGTCACACAGCTCCTTGGATCCGTCAAAACCTTGTCTCCATCTTAAAGATTCTAGTCCCGGCGCCTGTTCCTGCTTCAAACCATGAAAAAAGCATCTCAGATCCCCCAGCCGATCGGGAATGCGACGCTGCGGCAAAAAGCGTTGAGGCAAAGTGCCGCATTCGATGTGCCCCTTCTTCCGCTGGCTTGTTCCCTGTCCCTCGGTTGGCTGGAGCCGAGAGCTTCCGTTGGGTTCTGGGCGTTGCCCAGCGTAACGAGGATATCCATAGTTTTTGGACTATGCAAGTCATGATTGACTTTTTGCTCCCGATGCTCATATCCAGCGTCAACAAGTAGTGGTCCAGTCGTTTCAGTCAAACGGTCTGCTCGTCGAGTGGCGGTCTTGTGATGATTCGAGTAAGTTCAGTAGAGGAATAGACGCTTCTTGGCGTCCTCCACCACCCACGATAATCCCTCCTTGAGGTTGCTCCCAGTCATGGCGCTGCATGGCAGGATATGCCATCGATGAGTCCTGATCGACTCCAATTGCAGCGCCTGTAGCCATGGTCAGCCTGTGTTTGTTGTTGTCCTCTTCTCCTAACTAGACGCACCGAGAGAATCTCCTCTTCCGTCATGCACCCCTCGACATCCGTCTTGTTCGCAAACACGAGCAGGCTTGCGCCCGCAAGACGCTGTATCACTTGTCAGCAAGCTTTTCTTGGAGGCTTCACCCGTCCCATCATAGCAGCATACTTCTTCCAACAGCAGTCCTTGGAGTTCGTCCTTGCAGTCCTCGATTCGCAGTCGGTCAGTTGCATCAACGACCCATATCAGCGCATCTGTCTTCTCGAAGTAGTTCCTCCAGTACGACCGTAGTGTCTTCTGACCACCCACGTCCCCTAACGGCGTCAGTTGTTTTTGTTCAAAACATGCCGAGCTGGCCGGGAAACAGACAGATGTTCAGCTTGTACCTAGAGAGCCCCTTGTCAGCAATGCGCATGATGGCGTGAAGATGCTCCCTTACCCCTCATAGTCGATCGTCTTGATAATAAAGCCCAATGTCGGGCTCACCGTGTTGACATCCTCTCCCATGATCTTCTTGACGATAGTTGTCTTGCCTGCATTGTCCAATCCTCTGTTTAGGGTCAGCCTCTTCTGCTCGTCCGTCCTGGTCGGGGGCGCCCTCACAGCATCAAGATGCGCATCTCTTTGTCCTTGAGTCGAGCTTTTCGTAAGATGGACAACATGATTGGCTGGAGGTTCCGTGTGGCTGAGCTTTGAGGAATAAGCGTGAGAATGTGGATATTCAGCCTGGCTTGAGAATTGAGGGGGGCTGAGTCTCAAGGGGCCTGTTCTGATGTCGATTTGTTCAACGTCGTTGAATTCAGGTGCTTGCGGCTCTCACGGCCCCACGTGATTGGTGCTTACTTGACCACCAACTCACTCATTCACCGCACGAATATTGGTGCTTATTTTTGCAATCAAAGAGGAAATCCAACAAAATACACACTTAATTTCAGTTGAGGACATCCCTCTGTGCAGCTAGTTTGGTATAGCTCTGCCCTCCGATTCCGTACAATACGAGCCAAGCTCAGCCATGAATAGAAGAAGCATGTCAAAGATCACAAATGTCAAACCGTGAACACATCCACTTCTCGAAACCCTCCCTGACACTAGATATTTATCCACGAACGTAGGGTAAATCTCTTCATACATGTGCGAGCTCCGATACGGGACGAGCTTCCAGCTCCCACACCACTAGATCTAGCCACTGGCCCCCTATTGCTCCTCTCTTGGCAGCGTCTTTGAACCATGCAACACGCTTGAACTCGAACTTTTCAAGCATCCGCGACATCCATGGAAGGTGGGCATCCTTCTCTCCAGCAAAAAAGGTCTGGATGTAGACCTTCGCGTACTGGCGGCGGTTCCTGTCGGGGGGGTACTCGTAAATGAGATTGGGTTCAAGACACTCCCATTTGTAGTCAATCAGACTGCGATGATAAATCGCAACAGTAGACAAAATTCTATCGAGGAGTGCCGTGCCAACTAGCTTTCTTCGGTGTTCTTGGTGGACTGCCAGTCTGACTTGGCCCGAAAATCTGGAACCCGGGCACACACCACCTAGGAAGCCCCGTCCTGAATCAGTAATGAAGGCAAAACCGAGGACATATTTGGGTTTCGATGATTCCTGGGCCTTCTTGAACTTGAGGAATTCCTGATACTCGTGCTCTGCTCCCTTGGGCCACTTCGACCGGTCGAGGAACTTGCTTGGCGAAGGAACCGCAACGATGAACGGCCGCATGTTTTGACGACAAGTGTCGTAGACAGCTTTGATCTCAGAAGCCGTGATGGGTTGAGGTAGAAGAATTTGCGAGTGAGCTTTCTGCAGGATTTCCATGTTGACAATCGTTGCAATGTCGGCGCAGTCTTCTGGGATGGCTGGCCGGAGAGTACAGGAAGCCTCTGGCCATGGCTCTTCCTCCGGTATCTGTTTCACCTCCTCCTGTTTTAACTTTGTGAGAATGGCATCCTTGAGCTTCTCGCGGCGGCTCAATTCCCTCGCGATGTACATGTCCGACGTCATATTCCACCGACGCCATTCCGGGTCCTGCGTTGTGTGACTGTTAGGGCTCCGGTCCTCTTTCTTGAGCTTGACATGCCTAATAGGATCCTCAAGCTCTCCCGTGTCAGTGTTTATATCGCAATCGTCTGTGTATGGGTCACGGGGAACGCAGATATAGTCAACGACAGGGTATCTCTTGTTGCCAACTAGCCACTGTCTCACAGATGTAACTGCGGCGGGCTGTGATGGCGATAGACGGTCCCCAGGGACTTCAGAGTCGCCACCGCTTGGGGTATGGATTGGTATTGCCGAGGGTCCTTGGCCATTAGAAGGCACCTCTGTCTCTGCGTCGAGATCTTCCGCCGAGCTTATTACCATTGTAATGGTGCTGGCGTCGAGCCCCCGGCGAGGCTGATGCGGCGAGATAATAGATTGGATTATATGCAGCGGCGCAGGTAAGGGGGCACCGTTCGGATCAGACCTGGTTGACCCGTTTGGGCTTGACTCTTTCGGTGAATTGGTTGTTTCAGACGAGCTGTTCTCAAACTCCTCGGCCACAGCATTGGCGTTGGGCTCATTGTGTGTCGGCCGTTGCTCAACCGTCGGAGCCTGCTCGAGGGCTGGAAGGGCTTGACTTTCCCCTTGCCGGCCGGCAAACTAAGCCGTGTCAGCAGAGGACTGCCATGGTTCGGCCCCAATTCTAGCTCTCAGGGCATGGGCGGGTAGAAGCTGCGGCAGTGGTGTTCCTACTGGACGAGGTGAATGAGTCCCGCTCGCAGCACGAAACTTCTGGAGAGATCTGGACACATTGTCGGTGGACGTGCCATGGGCTGACCTGCCGCCCTCACTGCGAGGAGATCGAGACATGGCTCTGTATCACCTTTGTTGTTTGTTAGTCTTTGCCCATCAGACTGGGTAGGGGGAGAAGGTATTAGCTAACCTGCTTCAAGAAGAAATGGTGAGTAAAAAGGTCAAGGCAATTCGCCCGCGAAGCAGCATGCGTGAGAGGAAAGCGGGAGAGAAGACGCTTGGGGGGGCGGGTGGAATAACGAGGGAGAAGATGTTGACGGTTAAGAGAATGAACGAAGAGGGCACGGCGACGACTGGCACAGCCTCAGGAAGCAGGGGTTTGGAGAAGAGGAAGAAGCGCCTGTGTTAGGGCTCATCAGCCGAGAGGTTATTGTGAGGTTGAAGGAGAAAAAGAGAGGGGCTGCCGTGCGGGATGTAAATAAAGGAGGGAGGGAGGCAGGTGCGGGAAGGAGCTCACTCGTGAGGAAATGCACCCGTGGATTTCTTCTTGTGCCGTATGCCTTAGGGTTCAGGGTTTCAAATAAACAAAAAGAACCTGCCGGGCAACAGCATGGTTGGGCTGTTGAATGGAGATTCAGCAGTTGCCAGTTGACGCCCGGGCAGTGGCAGCTTCCAGGGACCATGATGCTCGATGGGCCATACGACAGTGCGAACCAAGAACGCCACAGAGACGGGAAGCGAGGACGGGCTTGGATAAGACGGTTACTTGCAGATGTTGTAATTGTATCTAAAACCATGCTATTTCCATTTGCACAAACTGTCGACTTATTTATGTTAAAATTGGGCGAGTGAAACCACCAACTCATCGAGATTCATAGCTAATATCGTAGACACTATTCATAAATGCCGTCGCTCTTACAATATCATAGTACATCATGTCGAAAATGGAACTCAAATCGACAAAGGAAATGATTATTTATTCATAAATATATCCGTCCCATCATAAATACTCCTAGGTAATACGTATATCTTTTATCGCCGAACCAGACAATATTCGCCCTCAACGCCAAGCTCCGTCATAATCAATGCGTATCTCATAAAAGGGCATTTAGATCACTCCTCGTCTCTGGTCTCATGCAAATCGTCCCACATTGTCCTTTTGTTCCTCCGGCGCCAGTCGCATTCCTCCGGTGCCGCATTGCTTTCGGCGACACATTCGACAATATCATTGATCTCGACAAGAGGTCATTTTAGCTGTTAAGGGAATCTTGGGAAACGATTGCTTCCTTTTCCTTCACTTCTGCATTCTGCTGTCGGCTTAGGGAATCAGCCTCTCCATGCGGCGAGCCGGGCAAGGAGACACTTGATGCGCGTGGAACTGGATTAACGCCCGCTTTTTGCTCAGCCTGCTCCCCCGCCTGCTGACCCGTTGGAGGAGCTTGAGGCAGATTCCATTGTTGGCAGAAGGCAGCATAATGGTCTGGTTCACCTTCAAGTGGAGGCAGCGACTGCAAGGAGTGTGAGGAGACTGAAGCGGGCTCCCATATTATCTCTACAGGAATGCTAGGTGCTGGCCGTGGTACTCGTCCGACGGTCAATGGCTCCGGCACGGCACTGAGCTGGGTGAAGGCACAGTGAACATCGCTCGATAGCTTCTGACGCTCTTCGGGTCCAACCCCCTGGCTTTCGATTCGATTCTCCATCCATCTCGATGCTTCGTTCTCGAGCTCGGCGACCGGAGTCCCTTCGATCTCGCGAGCCTGGGCGGTCGGTTCATTACGAGGTTCTCGCTCAGGGGTGACGTCGCGGACGTCTCGGTCAAGGTATCCATCTCCCTCCGCAGCATGGTCGGCGCTGTTGGTCTGTTGTGAGCCTCGTGAGTGTGAGGACTGCTGCGGCAAGCTGCATGAAGACGATTGATTGCTTTTGTCCCCCTTTCCTTGGCGCCATCTTCCACGTTTCTGCTTCGATCGTCCGCGGCGACTCGATCTTCCACCTGCTTCGCGGAGCCTCTCGCGCTCCTCCCTACGGTGATCGATATCCTGCACCAAGGCGATGATGTCGTCGGATAACTCCTTGCTCACACTTAAAACCTGTTCGCTGTGAGTAGCCTTAAGGTGCTTGATCCACGATTCTATCAAAGGAGACAGCCGCGGTTCTTTGCGCGAACTCCGAGGATACCTTCCAGAGCGCGCAAGCAGGCTCGCTCTAAGGTCGCTCAGTACCTGAGATCGTCCACCTACAACGGACACGATACACGCTTCGCAGCCACTTTTGACCTGGAGGCCAGGCATTGAAGGGCTGTCGTATCCAAAGACGGCACGAAAGGCATCGCGGCCAATCCACATGGAGGCGAGGGCGTCGATACGGTCGAGCCATGCAGTGACCGACTCGGGAAAGGGGATGCGATGTTTCCAGACACGAAAACGTTCGGTACGCTCAGTGCACTCAGTGACAATCAGCAACATCAAGCGACGAATCAGCTTGGACTCGAGGCCACGGTGGGCGGCACAGAGGCGAGTGACCTGAGGAGAGTCCTGATGCGCATTGAGGCGGGCAGTAATGTAATGGATCATAGTCGAACAGCGCAGAGACTTATCAAGAGTAGCAATGCCTGACTGTTGGCTCTTGAGCCACTCTTTTTCCGGATCCACTATATTGAATCTGGGATCCATCCGCAGTATCTTGGTCAGTTGCTCAAGATGGTCTGGTGAAATGCCATAGTGGCGACAAGCACCAGTGTCAGCACCCTCACCAGGATCATCCGCCGCCTGAGAACGGCTGGCCATGGTGAATACAAGGGATTCGACGTCAGAAAACTCGGGCCAAAGCTCGCTATTCAACAAGAATACCAAGAGCAAAGCAAGTCGCTGTAACAGACGCACAAGTTCGCAGGACTGGTAAAGAAAGGTTTCGGACGATCTCTCCAAGTCAAGCTCTTGTCTTCCTGCGATGCCGCTGTGTCTTTCCCTCTCTGCATCGAATACCCTTGAAGGCAGCCATTATATACCAAGAAACCCCGAGTAGACTTCACGAACATAGATAGCTGACCTGAGAACCTTGTACTGATCGCAGGCGGTCGGTGTGTGGTCAATGCATAATCATGGTGAACATGTTTTGCGTGACCTCTTCTTGAAGAATGTCCAACAGGCATTGTTCAAAGGGTGTTCCCATCGTTCGAGGATCTTTGTGCGAACATGTACTCGTTGCCGGGTGCGACTGAGGGCAAGCCTTGAATTATGTTAGCAAGTGACTTGGATAGACTATTCAATGTAATTTGAAAAGCCTACCTAGTGCATAAGGATCGGTCGCCAACAAAGGCCTGGATCGTGCCTGACAACATGAAAAGCCAAAAGGCCACCCGCGTAGCTGGGTGCTGAATAGGCGGCTCTGTCAGTCGTCGGATCGCGGCAAGGTATGGTTCTCGAGGAACAGTTTGTCCGATTTTATTAGACTTGACAAAAGGAAAACGAATGGACAAGTCTGGTTGCCCGTATGTTGTTGGAGCCGAAACAGCAGCCCGACGCCATCCAACCTATCCTTCCCGTCGTAGCGTCGCGTAAAAAGGCCAACCGCCAGGGAATAACTCCCAAAGAGAAAAGGGACGGCGAGAAAATTTGACGGATGTGGCACTAGAATACAATGGCAAATCGGATGAGTATCAAATGAGCCTCTCCTCGTACCATGAGGTCCATCCCTTCATCATACACGCCTTCCAAAACCAAAACTCCATAATCATGCTCGTATGTCGTTAGTAGAGTGTCAGACTTGCATCGTCAATTTCAGACATATTGGGGGTGTCTAGTGCCTTGCTGCTCCATTCGTATCCGCTCCAGACGGATCTTAGCCGCCTCGGTGCCATCGTCAGGCTGAGCCATCTCCTTGAGCCAGGGATGGTTCAAAGCCTGCTTTGCAGTGATACGCTGGGCAGGGTCGTAGACGAAAATCTTCTTAAGCAGATCGACGAAGTTTTTGAGAAAGATGTTGCTACTAGGGATGATGTCCTGAGAATGTTTTGTCAGTCGTGCTAATGCCGGGGAGAAACGGATATTCGCCTACGTTCAGGTGCTTCATGGCCTTGACAAAGCGTCTTGAGCCACGGGTTGTTTCAGGGGTAGGGTAGTCGAGCTTGAGTCGCTTAAAGTACCTAGAAAGCGTAAGTTGGTCGACCAGTAGACTAATGGCGAGCGAAACCTACTTGGAAGCGGCATTTCCTCCACTCCGTGTGGACATCTTGTTGACAGCCTGGACGAGGTGGGTGTCGATGCGGGATCCCACCACCGCCTCCATCATGGCCAGATGTTCCAGATTATCGTGAGTTTGGAACAGAGCATCCCCGGTGAAGAACTCAACCAAGATGCACCCAATGCTCCAAATATCACAAGGATATGACCATCCAAGACCCAAGATGATCTCTGGAGCTCGGTAATGGCGAGTCGAGACGACCGATGAGTGGTATTCATCTTGGAAGGTGGCCGAGCCGAAGTCGATTAGTCGAATCTCAGTGTCCAAAAGAACCCGGCGCTGGGTAGCCTGCCGATTGATGGTGGTAGAAGACGAGGGGATCTTGCGGTTATAGGTAAAGGTTTGGTATGAATGGTCACAGAGCAGGATATTTTCGGGTTTCAGGTCGGTATGGATCAGGTTAAGGTCGTGGAGGACTGGGTCATGTTAGCGGGCATCGAGGAGATGTCTGGGAGTACTCACAAGCAACGCTCGTAAAGAGTTGTCGGGCAAAGCTCTGGATTTGGCTGTTGGGGAAGGGAACAAAGCCATTGCCTTTGAGGAAATCAAAGACACTTTGATCAAGCAAATCCATAACAATGCAGATGTGACCGCGATAGTCGAAACAGTCCCGGAGGTGGATGCAACGATTTCGGTTCTCCTCATCGTTGGCCTTCAAAGTTGCCAGGACCCGGAGCTCTATTCTCGAGGCATCCCGATACTTTTGCACTGATCGAATGATCTTGACAGCAACAGCCTTGTTGCGTCGCCGCTCACGAGCCTCGACGACTTTGCCGAAAGTGCCCTGACCCAGAAGGCGGACGATTTGGTCTGCGGAGGTCAGTAAGAAGATCCTGCCAAAGACCGTGAGCAACTTACACTTTTCTGTGAGTTCGGCATCTGGGACAACAATGTAGTGGCCATCGTCATCGTCAACCTTGACGTTCTTGTTGTAGTGACGCTGTCAAAATTTGTTAGTAGGTTCGACGTAGCAGGTTGATGTGGAGAAGTAACTCACGTCATGAATGACTTGCACGTTGACCTCGCCGGCCTTTTTAGGCGGGTAAGGCGGAGGTTTGTATGTAAAAAAGGGATCACCAAGACCATCGATATCGCGGCGTTTGGCCTCGTTGGCTACCTGCTGGCGGGTCCGCTTTCGCTTGAGGGGAACCTGGACCTCATCATAGTGGCCGTTGGAAGACAGCGAAGTCGGTGCGGTGGTGTTGAGAGCAGAATTGGTGCGGTCGCTGCTGGAGAGGGACGAACTCGTGGGTGTTGATGTCTGCAACGGGGTGTTGTTTTGTGATCCGAGATACTTGATGTGGTATCCCGCGCCCTGAATGGTGCCAGGCTCCTCGTCACGTCTCCTCTTCTTGGCCACCTGACGGGAGGAGTTGTCGGCAGGTCCGGTGGTAGTGCCGTTTGTAATTTTTCGGCCAGTGTTAGCCTCGGGCTCGGGAGTGTCGTCAATGACGATGATCTCCTTGGGGAGACCATTCTTGTAGAAGTTGTTCCAGTCAGGCTCTCGGGAACGGGGACGTTTTCTGGATCGCTGCTCGGCGCGAGTGGCAGCAGCGGGCTCGGGCATGGCTGCTGTAGAATAATTCGCGTCGTGACGAGGAGAAGGGTCGTGAGCCGCGGGAGCAGGACGAGAGACAGAAGAGTGAGCGAGGCTTAAGCCATTCGATCCTGACGATGAGTACGCGAGAGGGGAGGGCTGATAGGGCGGCGGAAGGATGGCTGCAGCGTTGTGAGAGGGCGAAGCGGCCGACGAAACCGGAGGAGGCAGTATAGTCTGGCTTGAGGGAGCAGAACGGTAGCTGGCGCTGGGGTTTGCCTGGTAGGCCTGATGGTGCGTGTGCGAATGAGGGTATGACGGAGGATAATGGTGAGGATGGTAGTGTGGGAGAGTGGCCGTGGCCGTGGTAGGCGTCGACATGATGGGGAAGTCAGAGCCGTCCAGGGCCAATATGCAGAAGCAGTCTCGGGAAGGAACAGGGAGGGTCAAGGTGACGATGCCGTATCGAACGGTACAAGAGACCGATCGAGTCGAGTCGAGTCAAATCGTATCCGAATGCTCTCTCTTGTTGCGTGTGCGAGTGTATCGTGGGAGAAGAAGAGGAGAGGCCGACGGCGAGGAGAGGCGAGATGGAACGGGACTGGGGAAAGGGACCCGGGGGGCGTTCCCAAGCGGTTTGGTGGGAGAACGAGTTGTGGTGGTGACGAGAGGTGGAGGTGCGGGAGAATGGTCAGTGGGAGAAGGGTAGTGGGCAGAGAGCGCTCAGTGGGTAATTGTGAGCCCTAGCGGTAGCCATACAGTGGGCTCAGTGGGCAGCTTCAGTGAAAGGGGGCCTGGAGGGCACTGTAAGGAGGAGGCGGAGAGCAGACCCGACTCCAATTCTTCTGGGCTGAGCGCTGCAACCTCGCTTTTCCCTCTTTTCCCTCACCTAATACGGCAGCTTATTGTGGGACTTTAGGGATGAGGAGGCGAGGGCAAACGGGGGCTGAGAAACAAGCCGGCGAAGAAAAGACGAGTGGAGTGATTCACTGAAGTTGAGAGCGTCACGGGTTTTCGCTACCGTTTGGTTTGTCTAGGAAAAGTGTTGGCCAAAGTTCTGGGTGGTCGGGGAGGTGACGGAGGGGATCCATCGCGGGTGACGTTGGTGATGATAGAGGTCTGTGTTTTGGTACCTTGGGCAAGGCAGTGAGGTCTGCTGGAAACAAGGTACCTTTCACGTCATCTTCAACAGGCCCATCGGGAAGTGGATTGGCTTCCAGGTTGTGTTGTGTTTTTGTGCTGGGCTGCTACTAGGTTTCCTTTCGGGTTACGGTTTGGGGGTCGAGAAGAGGCGGAATTCCAACTAAACAGAGGTACCTGAATGTGGCGCTGCGACTGCGACCCGGCATTGGAGTTGGGCGCTGCAGGGCATCCAACAGGCCCGGGCTTGTTTGCAGGGCTTTGCAGCCCGTTGTCTCCATCGAAACACTGCCATGGATCCAAATGGAGGCCTTTGGGGAAAGTGACCGAGTGAGGCAAAGGGCGTGTTAAGGGTTTCTTGGCCTTGGGACCGTCGCCGCGGCGTGGCCCCTGTGGAGCAGCGCCCGTGGGTGCGGTGGACGCCAGCGTGTGACGTGTTGGTCGAACCCTTTGACGACCAGAGACACAGATCCTGCAAGCATAGCAAATCTCCAAAAGGTCAAAATACCAGGTCGTGGTTTCAAAGTAGTCCCTGGGGTCGGATCATTTGAAGCAACTTGTAATGTTAGCCAAGCTCCTCCACGATGCAAATAGCTTTGAGGATGGAGAGATGGAATGGCTGAAGCAAGCAACCTGAAGCACCAGGTAGGTACCAAGAAGGCGCCGCTCAAAAGTACATTTCTGTTCTTACCCCGCTATTTTCCCGGTGGCACGAGTCGAGGTACTCTCCGCCTCCATGACGCAGGTACTTACCTGCCTCTTGCTCTCCTGGGCCTGACACGCTGCCTGCCCAAAAAAAAAAAAAAAGAGACGATTCGTGCCTGGGCCACCTTTGGGACCTTTCACCCTCTCCGTCGTGTTGTGTATCGCTAAGGCTCTTGTGTTTGAAGGACAAATTTTTTTCCCTCATCCTTCATCTCCTCTTCAACTGGATCTGAGGCTGGCCGTGGCCTTTATTAGGGGGGTTAAGAGGGTCGGCTTCTCTCCAGTTCACAGAGCCATCATGAGCAGACGGCCAGGAGAAGCAACAAGTGCGAAACATGTCGTCGGACAAAAACGTCGTTGATTTCCGAGTCGCCAACAAGGAAACGAGCTCGCCAGTGCACGAAATCAGCACTCGACATTGGCACCAAGGTGGAGCGAGCATCGACTGTGGTTCCGTCAAGGCAGGCCGCTGTCTTGGTCTCTGTCAACTCGATTTCCATTTCCAAACATTATGATACGTCTCAGACAACGGGCAGAGATTGTGCTTGACAGTCAGGAACGCAACTCAAATATTGAGACGGCCATTGAACTCGTTCGCGGTTCTACTGTACCGCCCCCGAAGGAGAGTTCAAACCTTTATCGCCCGGACGAGTCTAGCCAGACGGCACCAAATCTGGCACGCTGTTCGCGCAGAGTGACGCCGATGAGTGGGCCTTCAGCCAACCCTCGACCCTCGCTCAACCCCGTGCCTCAGGCTGAGTTGAGTTCGTTGTGTGCCCTCGCCCTGGCGCCTTCGTCTCCGGCGATTGGAAAGACGCAGCAGGCGTGTCCAAGCAGCATTGTTATATGCATCGCTGCCCTGCGCTTCAACATTCCTCTCAAATCCCAAGCTCAACTCGTCTAGGTTCGTGATGCTATTCAAGCCCAAGGATGCTCCAGCGTCAGGACCCCAGATAACAGGGACCCCAAGATAGGATGCCACCCAGCCCCGTCTCGCATCGTTCCGGGTCCGCGGCCGTTCCAGTTCCAGAGCCTCTGCACCACATTACAGGGACCACCACACTGGCCTCCCATTACTCGCGGGTTCCGTCCTTGTGCCGCTGTGCTGACCCAATGTCTTGGGCTGATGACAGGCTCAGTCAGCTCACGGTCTCCGACATCATTCGTCACAGCCTCGACCTTTCAGATGCGCAGTGGCAGCACCGCTAGCTCGGAATTATTAGATGGCACGACGCCAACGAGACTCACAATGGCGAGGTTGTCGAATCCTCAATGCTGCAGAACTTGGCCTCGGAGTATTTGAACCCCTCTCGGTTTAGGGAGGAAACTGACAATACAGTACACACGCATCTTCACACGCGCACGCATACACCCGCTCACACCCGCGGCCTACGCCCGCCTCGGCGATGGACCCAACCCACCTTTGTCCCCCGGCCAAAGCGGAGTTTGACAAGACCCCTGCTGTTCAACTGGACTTGGTAACCCCAGCTTCTCTCGATTCTCACGGACCTCAATGAGCCTCGACCGCTGATATCAATCTCATCGCTCTTGATTCTTCATTTCATCTCTAATGCCCAGAGAAGCTCGCTTGCCTCGCTTCTACAAAATATCAACAAACAGTTTGCTAGTATCAACATTGATACCATGTGCTCGCTGTCAGCAAGACCAATTTCCAGGGCATTTCCACGTCCTTCCTCCACCACACCCCGCTTCAGCGCCATGGCCAGGTGATGGGTTGTCGATTCACGATCTCCTGTTGGCCAGCACTCACTCACTGGCTGGTTGGCACAACCGGGCACAAAAGTCGGTTCTCCTTCCGTAGCCTTCGATATCATCGGGGTTGCTTCTCGTTGATCCTCACTGGCCAGTCGCCAGCCTTCGACTCCATGGCGGCCTTGGCTCCACTGCCACGAGCTGCGGGTGCCATCACTTTCTGGCGCCCTTCGGCGTGATGCCGTTCTATTCACGGTCCTCTGATCATGTCAAGTCGCCATGTGTTGATGCTTTGTTATCCCCGCTTCCACGACGGCTACAGGACCACTGTTGGATCTTTTGCTGATTACCTAGGTATCGGCTGGTTACTTGACCGTTCCGCCTCTACCGAGCTCCCAACGTCACCTTTTCCGGAATCTTTCAATTTCCCCGCGCATCTTCATCATGAGTCTCCTCATCAACTCAGGAGTGTGACGTGCTCTGATCTCGGCATTCGACAGCGACGCAGAGTCACCTGTTTAACCCTGTCTTTCCAGCGCTCCCCTCGTAGATTTCTCAACCAATACCCCCACCACAAATCGTCACCACCGACGTCCAAGGCTTTGACGTGCCACCAGATTCTCATCCAGCCTGAGTTAGCCCTGTCGATCTCGGTGGCGATGGCTTTTGCCCACCAACCTTTACGGATCGCTTGAAAAAGGGCCTCATGGACTCAAGAGGATGACCAAGAGTGAAGGATGAGTTCATACATATGTCTCGCCTTGCTGACGGTCGCTGGGTCTCGGGGTCCAAGTCCCGCTCATCAGGGCGGCGTTAAGATCTTGATGTCCTCTCTATTGACTCATTCCTTCGTACTAGACATATGTAGCTTCGTCTATTCCATAAACTCTCATGACTGGGGCTGTATCGAACATTTTTTCCAGAATCATCACGTGCCAGAGATATTGCTCTTGGTCGCTCTGGATAGGAATGATACATGTACCACTGACAAGCAGATGGCTGTAGATGATGATTGAGGCAATTCCAGCTCTAATAACCGAGTTCTATCTGCGAGCTCTATATCTTTTGTCTCCCGCTCTGGCATATCTTTTCAACTCTAGCGCACTCTCGCGACTATAAAGACCCTAGTCTGTTCCGTAACGCCATCTGTATGTGTTCAACTCGCTCTCTCGAGATTCTCCAAACCTAGATAAGGAGCATGCTTCTCTTGCCCCCCCTAGTTTCCTTTTCTGTGGTTCAAGTATGGGGGGTATTCTTGAACCGAGTCACCCCCATCATTGCTTCATGTCAGGAGTGCCCCTGTTTCATAGCAATCCTACGGGTAAGATTCACCCACTGCTCACAAGGTGTACCAAGCCCGGAGCATATCCATAGGCGCAAAGTGCAACCTTTTTTTTTACAGGCCACGGTTAAAGATAACCTTGCCCTTGAGACCTCCCTTGCCATGGAACTCGGGCTCCAGCATCTCGGCGCTGATCTCCTGCTGCTGGGGGAAGACGGCGAGAGCAAAAGGCAGGACGGCAAAGGACGTGATAGCAATCAGACCCAGGTTGATGCCCAGGGGGATGCCCTTGGCCAGCTGCGGCCGCGCGCGCACCCACTCCTTCTCCATCAGGTTCCTGTACCAGGCCTGCTTCTTCTCGATGTGGTACAGCACCATGGGGGGGATGACCATGATGGGGCTGGCGGTGAAGACCCGGCTGGCGGCGGTCTCGTACACGGCGATCTTGGCCGCGGTGTGGCTCTTGCCCAGCGAGGGCACGTCCCGCTCCGACTTGCCCTCGGCCTTGAGCCCGGCCTTGTCCTCCGCCGAGAGCACGGGCCGGACGTCGATGCCCCGGACGATCTCGTCGCGGCGCATGAGGTACGTGTTGAGGCCGGCGGCCGAGGCGACGGCGGCGAAGGGGATCAGGCGGCCGAGGATGCTGCGGGTGGCGGGCGAGACGTTGAGGCGGGGCACGAGGGCGTTGAGGCCCAGGGCGACGGAGCAGGAGGCGCCGACGGCGGAGAGGTAGGACTTTACGAGGACGGCGGTCGACATCGGGGAGGACTTGTTGGCGTTGGCCGTGTTGAAGGCGACGTTGAGGGACTGGTTGAAGACCTGCCAGCCGACGATGCCAACCGTGCCGAGGCCGGGCTGGAGCATGCCGGCCGTGACGACCAGGTTGGTCAGGACGTAGCAGGACATTCGGAAGGGGAGGAAGACGGGCTCGCCGGTGTCTGTGTAGTGTCATGATCAGTCAGTTCCCAGTGATGTATTATAGTTGTTCGGAAAGAGAGGCACACATACCAGGGTGAAGCGTAGAATCCACCACCTTCTTGGCATGCCAGAGCGCCGGCGACATGTGCTCTACCTTGCCCGTCTTGTACTCCGTCACCAGCTTCTTGGCCGTCTCGAGTCCCGTGGTGCCCGCGAAGAGGGTCCTAAGATGCGCCGGCGCAAATCAGTCCAATTGTCCTTGGGCTCAGCTCAGCTCAGAGACTCTGCACTTACGTTGGGTCTGTGATGCCAATTGCATGGCGCACCCGTCCCATGTACGTATCCAGGTCATACTGCGAAGCGGGGAGCTCCCGCGCGCCGGGAAGTGAGGCCGACATGTTTGTTCGGGGATCCGATGCTTCGATGGTTGTTGTCGAGAGAAGGAGGGAATTCGCAACGAGGGGAAGGAGAAAGGTAACCCAACCAGGAGGGCGTCGAGGAGGTGTAAAAGAGGGACAACTCGACAAGAGGGCGCACGAAAGGGTCCGGGATATTTGAGGGACCCGCGGAGGGGGGGGTGGTGGTGGTTTTGGTGGACTAGAAGCCCGAATGACCACGGCAGAAAAAAAAAGAGCGACGATAAGCGTTGGTTGTCCCGCTTTCGGCGCCGGGAGTTGCATGTAGTTGGTCGCCGGCCCGGTCAAATCGTGGGGTTGCGCGCAAGCAGGATCGGGACTCCTCCCGACATCACAGCATCACCACGGTTGGTCCTCAGGTTGATTCCGACGTTCAGTTAAGGATTGTGCATCTTGTTCAACTGTTCATTGCACAGGGAAAGAAAGTGGGTGGAATTTTGGCCAAATCGGGTTTAGGGTTCATGTACCCCGGACCGCTTCCAGTAGGGCTGTGCAAAAAGAGAGGAAGGAGCATCGACACTGATATCAAGATGGCTTCAAGAGAACCAAGACACCACAAAAAATACACAAAAAAATTGTCCAGCCGGCGAATTTTTCGCCTCGACCACGCCAGGATTCGAACCTGGAATCTCTAGAGGTATTCGGGGGTTGGAGACCGAAATCTAGCGCCTTAGCCATTAGGCCACGCGGCCGATGGTGGTGGAGATGAGCTTGTGGTATATGAGGGCTGCCGAGGCAAGGATGACGTAGGTTATCGAGCCATTGGACGCATGGGCCGAGGCCAGTTGCTGGTGCAACAACACCATGAGCAAGCTCACATGATGGGGCGGCAAAGTGCTGCTGATGAGCATGATATGCCATGATGGACGTGATGGACGGGATGGTGAAGGAGACAAGTTTGTGCGGGGATCTGGGCGCTCGGCGGCATTCCTCTTTGGCACCGTCCCGTCCTTCCTTCTGTCCCAGGCCCGATAGACGTTCTGCCTGAGGTGCGCAAACTTCCCGGGCCTCGACGAGTCTCCGGTTGACTCACTTGACCGACTACACTGAGCACAGCTTCTTCTACCTGGGGGCTTCTGTTCTTGGTGTTTCATACCTTTCCAGCAAGAGTTGGAATGGTTCGTGGTAACTGTACAGCCACGAGTGACAACAACACAAGTCAGAGAGACTGACGAGCCTCACTCCGCTCATATCCCTTCCTGCCCGGCCCCATACACATCTCAAGATCCTTTTCTATCTATTGTACTCGTTATTCAGTAAAAACATCCTGTACTCTGGTCAACTGCATATCGGACTTGTATCGACGAGCGGCAGCTGTAGGTTAGGTCATCTTTGAGGATGGAAGAATGGAGCATATTTCACAACATGGACATGCCCAAGCTTCTCGACAAGTATGACACCTCGAGTGCACAACAGGAGTGCAGTTTGTATGTTTATAGTTCATGGTTTCGCGGTCCTTTGTCACTTGATCAAGTCAAAGGAATAATATCACTCGAGGTTGTATGTAGCTGCTCATACTGGGAAATGTTGGGAACCGTACGAGTTTCCGTACTCACCATAATAGCAAGGGCTGATCTCCATTTCAAGGTCTATTATTGAGAGTGATATATTTCCCCTGTGTAATCAAGACAAGTACACCGCGTATCAGATGCCAGACATCGACAGAGAAGCCATCGCAGCCAACTAACTTGTAGCTCTGAGACCGCAAGATTGAGACTGTTAATTGGTCGAGATAACCACGATCCTATTAGCATAGCAGCACCAGTAGAGATCATGGACAAGTAGACGTCTAGAGTCGATAACCTCAATTAGTCTGAACAACTCACAAGGGAACAAGACGGTGACGCTACACGGAGATTCTATCATCTACCGATGCCCTCATGAATGCATGCTATTGTACAAAGTCCCTTCCTCTAGTCTTATTTATCACCCGCCTCGGCCAGCATCTGCGCAATCGCCGGCTGAAACTTAGCCGCCTTCTTAAAGTCTCCCAATCTCACACGCATGTGATCAAATGCCATGAGCACCTCGCCCATCCCACCCACTGCATCTTGGTTGAGCGAGTCAGACTTGACATAGCGCTGTGAAAAGTGCGTCAGTAGCGTCCGCCGAGCCTTCATCCTCCGCGCAATGTCGAGTGCTTCGCCCATGGTGGAATGCATCTTCTTCTTAGCATGGGATAGCATGTCGTCGTCAAAGGTGCACTCGTGGATGAGCAGGTGGGCCCCCTCACACTGACGGGCAAAATCCTTGGATGGTCGACAGTCGCCCGAGTAGGCAACACGCAGACCAGAGGTGAGTTCAATCTCTGTTGCAAAGGATAGCCAGCAGTGGGGGACGAGAACGCGCGTGATGGACCGAAGGCCAAAGTCGTTGTCTTCGAGTTCTTGCCGGCCTGTATTGAGCTTATCGGATACGGTCGCCGAGCAGCTGGGGAAGTGCAGACGGTGGAAGCCAATGTCCTCAGTCTGTGAGACCTCCGAAAGAAGTTGGCGATATCTGGATACACACGAGATAGCCAGCTTTGCGTTGGTGTCCTCTAGAGTGTGCTCGTACCAAGCCTTGATAAAGTTGGGCATCCCTAGGTGATGGTCGCAATGGAAATGGCTGATGACGATGCACCTCATGTCTCGGAGAATATTTCCCGTTTCTTCTTCTCCGAATAATCGACGGATCTGGCCAAGGGTTCCCTCGCCGCAGTCTAGAAGGTAGTTTCCAATGCCGGGGACGCGGATGAGCGTTCCTGAGACATTGCGATACTTGCCGGGGATCGAAGAACCAGTACCAAGAGGGATAATCTCAGCGTCACGGTTAGGAATGTCCTTTTCGTCTTCTTCGATTCGTTGCAGAAGCTCCGGGTCTGAAGCCTGTTCCTGAGCCGCGCGGGCCATCTCCAAGATCTCGTCTCTAACAGAAAGGGCTGCCTGCGCAAGGTTGGGAAAGGGGGGGATGGTTCCGACATCGAGACGAAGCCGAGGCATGAGGAAGCTCTTGTTGCCAACACGACCGGGTTCTACTTGGGACCCGGGGGGCAGAGACCCTTTGATCGAGTTATCGTACTTGAGTAGATTGAATCTTTCAGGGTCGATGCGCCGCAGCTTGGCCTGGAGCTCACCCGGACCAGTGAGAGCTATCATGTTGGGGCATGTGTCCTCGGAACAAAAAATGTGCCTAAGTTCGGGGTGTTGTTGAACAAACTGGTGGATTCGGGGATCGTCGGTCATACCGGGACCCAGGATCCAGTAAATAGTGACAACGTTGGCCATTAGTTCAGAGTTGGTCCACTCTGGTCGCTCAAGGAAGGAGTCGAGAAAGTCGCGGGATTCGATATCAGCAACGACGAAGCCATTTCCAAGCTGTGATTCGCCTAGGACCATGTCAGGCGTGACGGTGATGCCGTCCTTGCCCTCGACGCTTTTGCCGTCGGTCAGGTGCTTAAAATCGGTGACTTTGACACCAAGCTCCTTTGCTTTACCAGGATTGAACTTGCCACGACGGTCATTACACTTGACGATGTAAGACATTGACATCTGGCTGTATCTCGTCCGGGGTAAGAATCGATGGGCCAAGTCAATGACATCGCCACTGCGATCAACGTTGCCCTGGGGAAACACCCAGACCTTCTTGTCTGGGTTCTCCAGCTCTGCAGGATCGACTGGTCTCGGGCCTTTGTATAGTTTCACCTCGCCACCCTCACGAACAAAGACGGGTTCCGTGGCCTTGACTTGGCTCAGCTGCGTGGGCACCAAGACACCGTTGCCTTTCAAATTCCCATTGAACATGATCTTCTCGACAATGGCGGCAGTAAACTCGGGGTCTGAGAGCGCGGACCATTCCTTAAACTGAGGTTCTGGGCTCCCGCCTAGAGGGCTTGAACGGCGGCGCTTTTGCGGACTGCTTGAGCGCGCCCTTGAAACCGGAATCTTCCACACGCGCAGCGCATCGTCCTGCCAGTCGGGCTTCAGATTGTCGACTGTAATGGACCGAGGGTCTTCCCTGTACTCGTGCGTAGTGACAGAAATGGGTTGTCGTAGAATGATAGGGCGGCATGCGGCCAAGGTGTGGCACAGGTTCTCGCCACCATGCACCCCAATCGAGTCGCACTTGGTCAACTTGTGTGGCTTGAGGCCTCTGCTCTGCCTGTCTTGGTTGATCAAGGCCGTCTGCTCCCTGTACGACTCTAGCGCGCCGCCCACGGTGAGGATGAAGCCAAAAAGTCCTCCGACTTGTTCCCACGAGACGCTGCCGCTGAGGAAGACCTGCTCGGTGTCGCCCATGCCAAGCTTCCGGTTGTTGAAGGCGCGCTGGGTGCCCTCGGCGGGCCGGCCGAAGACGTAGCAGCGCTTGTCATTGTGGACGAAGAGGCAGGTCCCGGGGGTGTCCACGGTGGGCGTGGATGCGATCTCGATGGAAGTCGTCATTATCTTGTGGGTGTTGAGCGGCTCGCGTTCGTCGCTGATAGACCGTGGCGTGCTGGGGTTTGGGATTGGGGCGAGTCGTGCCCGGCGAAAGGCTCGAGATTTGACCTGCAGAGGAGCCTTGGTCGACTGTCGTCTGCAGAGCAACGACCAAGGCGAAGGGGATTGGGGAAGAAACGGTGCGCGGCTAGAAGATTGAAATAAATGCACGATGCGGCGGGAGCCCCATGTTTGCATGGAGAGAGTTTGAGAGGAAGGCTAACGATGCGGCGGGGGTAGAAGAATGTATCTGGTCTGTTGCCTAAATTTCGACGACTTTTTTTTTTCCTTTGGAGTTATACCCCGCGGTGAATGACTCTGCTTGCCGCGTTGCGCGGGCGTGTGCGGCGCGACGTCACATGTGGCTTTACTTATGTAAGCCGCGTTATCAAACTACCCTGCACAATTCACCAGGAATCCGTCAACCAGGCTTGGCCAAAGTTCTGTTGATGATTTATTGACTCATTCAAGTGGGTGGTTGCTAAGAGTCATCGATATGCATAAATCATACTACATCTTGCAAGATTAGGAAGTTGTTGCCACGGATTGGACATCCTCGTCATAGGTAGTCCAACCCGAGAGTAAAAGTGGACTATATCAAATCGGACTCGGGGGGAGGTTAAAATTGCAGTGAAGGTAGTTCCCCGGACCGCAAATCGTGCTATTGGTGTGACTTAATGAAGTTAACCATGTGCAAGTTGCGCCATCGAAATTACCTAACTATCTAAATTGCGACTACTCTGTCAAGGACGGCTTGCTTTCAGGTCCAAATCAACTTGGCCAGTCAATCACTAGTTCGCTTAGCTCTATAGTTGACAACTCACAGACGCCCCAGGCCAAACAAGGTTGGGGCAAACAAGGATCCGAGCAATGTTATCTTATCAACCCCTCATTGAGGATCGTGGGATGGTAACCCAGATCTTGACGCCATTAGACTGCAGTCATCACCTTAACCAACCGTCCTTATGTATAAACCAACTCTTCCATCAAAGCATTATTAAAACCAGAGCAGAAATATTCTCTTGATACAAAAGTCAATGAGATCATAGTGGGGGGGGAACCTTTTGCGACATCGGATCCAAGGTCCCGGTTCAATAGCCATGCTCAACTGCCGAAGGCCTTGCTTTATCATGTATTACCAAGGACATTGGTGCAGACAGAAGAGACCATCTCCATCACGACATTGTTCCGGCATCTCCACATCTAAATAGCCGATAAATCAATCAACTTCCGTCTCTCTTGATTAGTTCTACATGTTTCCTTTTCTGGCTCGTCGTCGACATACCCTCCTCCTTCAACCTCTCCCCCCACTCTCGCTCTCTCGCTGCTTCACCACATCACCCGTCGCAATGGTGAACGTCCAACGCAACCCTCACCCGGATTTCAAGGGCGTCGAGGCCTCTCGTCCCGAGTGGGATACCTCGTCGCGCTTCAGATACACCAAGACGGTTGATCCAGACTGGTCCTTTGGCGACGGCGCAAACAGGCTCGCCAGCGAGTCTGGCACACAGAATGGTGATAAACCCGCAAAACAACACATCGCCATTGACCCCTACGAGCCCGGGCGCACTGCAGGCTCCAACTACAAGCTCCTCATCTCGGCCATCATCCCTCGCCCGATTGCCTTTGTCAGCACACTCGCTCCAGACGGCTCCTCTTCCAACCTCGCCCCCTTCAGCTTCTTCAACATGGTGAGCTACGACCCCCCACTCTTCGTAGTGAGCATCACGACTGGGCTCGCCGATGCCAAGGACACCCTGCGCAACATCTCTACGTCTAAAGAATGCGTCATCAACATCATATCTGAGCCCTTTCTCGAGGCTGCCAACTCTACCAGCGCCAACGCCCCCTACGGCGTGTCCGAGTGGGACATTTCCGGCCTGACGCCCGCATACGACTGCGAGACGGTCAAGTGCGCGCGCGTGCGCGAGGCGGTGGTCAGCATCGAGGCCAAGCTGGACACGCTCAGGGAGTTTGACAGCCGGGCGCGACCGGGCGACAAGTCTGGCACGCTGGTGATTTTTGAGGGGACGCGGTTCTGGGTGAGGGAGGATGCACTGAACGAGGAGAAGAACCTTGTTGACCCTAAAGTGTTAAGGCCCGTCAGTCGGTTGGGAGGCATCACCTATGGGAGGCTTACAGAGGTCGCTGAGATTCCCAGGCCAGACTTTGAAAAGGACATTGGTGGGCTTGAGGGGCTGGAGAGGATCAAGAAGCAGCAAAATACAGAATAGACTAGATTTACGTTGTGGAATTAATAGAAGAGACGGCTTTTTTTTTAACTTCTCTAAAGCTCATATTTCGAAATGGGTTCAATATGCAATGCAACTCTTTGGGTTCAATATTCAAGCCACCAGTTCTCTTCCCAGGAACCAGGGCTTCATAGGATATCTCAAGGACCAAGCCATCGCCTGAAACATAGACATACATACATACATGCAAATAACCTCGTGTATCAGAACCCATAGCTCCAAAAAATTGTGTAAAAAAAAAAAACCAAGCCCAAAGCCGATCCTATATCATAGACCCAAACCTATCCTAACCGAATGCAAACGATAAAAAATGAACCTAAATGCACCCCTTGTGACGCCGGGGAATGAACATACATCATAGATAAAAGCTCTGCCCGGGCTGCGAGATGATAAACTCGCATCCTAGCTGCGCGTCCTTCTCGTGCTCTAGCAGTTGCTTGAGGATCACGTCGCCCACGTCAGGTCCGTCGGTCAGTTGGTCCTTGACGTGGATGATGACGACCTTGAGCCCCTCGAGTGCCCGTCTCTGCGTGGGCACCGACGTATACGACTCGGCCTCTTTGAGACTCAGCTCATTAGTCGGCGTAACCAGATGTGGCGTAGGGGGTGTCCCGGGGCCCGGATACATGGCATCAGCACTGGAGGCCTTGACGGTTCTGGGGGAGACAGGGTCTTCCGGCGACAGGTTGGCGAAGGAGGGGTTTCGGCGTGAGGTTTGTTCAGCGGTGCTGCCCATGCGCTTGCGCTTCAGGGCGCTCCGCATCTTGCGGGCGACGTCGACCTCGCCGGCCAGCGTGCGCAGCTCCTCCATGACAAAGACGGGCTTGAGATGGCCAAACAGCCGTTCGTTGCACTGTGCGTCCTCATAACTACACTCTATAAAGATGGCGCGCAGTGAGCCTGCGGCGATCTTGGGGGCGGCCTCCTGCCAGATCTGAAAGTTTCGGGGGCTGAGGGAGATGCTGTCGGGTTCGACGTCTCCAAAGATGAGGACTTCGCGGTGGGTGTCCTGGTCTTGTATAAAGTACGCACTCGAGTCGTAGACACAAATTCTCTCCTGCTCAGCTTGAGGGGAGCCTGGACCAAAGGCGAATTGGGTGAGGAGACTTGCGGTCCTGGGCGGAGGTCCTGGATTGCTGTAGACGTCGCGTCGTGTGGGTTGCATGGATGAAGCATCGTGGCTGCCGAAGCGAGTGGACGCACTCGAGGCCGACCCTCTGTGACTGTGCTTTTCAATACAGTGCCCGTGGCTCACACTCCAGATCTTGACCTGGAGTCCATCGGCGACCTCGAGATATCCCCTGGCCTCACCGTCGCCCAGTGTCGGGCTTCCTCCTTCAACCAGCCGGGTGTATGTAACCAAACCAGCGCCGTTGTTCTCGTCGCTGAGATTGGGCCAAATGACATTATTGAAAATGTGTGTCTTGATTGCCTGGATTGTGTTGGGCAGAGCGGCCAGCTTCTTGGGACGAGTGCCCGGGAAACCAGCGGTGTTGACGACAAAGCCGCTGATGTGATCCAGGTGAGGGTGAGTAATAAGATACGTGTCAATCAGCATTCGGGTGATGTGAGCGGCATTTGCCTTGACTGAGGAATGGGGAAGCTCGAGGCCGGAGAAGGGGCCGGTGGTGAGGGTGAAGGGAGGTGAAGGTGCTGGTGAAGGAGTGGCGGCATCGACAAGGCGTGTGATTGCTGACAGATGCACGCCGGCATCAACGGCGATGACAGAGCCGCGGTGCCATTTTTGAGCGACTGAGCGAACTAGGAAAGCGGTGGTATTTGACTCGAGAGGTCCTCCTCCAGAGCCCTAAGAGTCAAGTTAGTGAATGTTGTCATTGCTTGTTATACTGGGGTAGGGGATGTTGTGAACGAATGGGCGAGAAAATGTCCATATGGATGTTTCTATGAAATAACCAGAAATTCACCAGAAACGAGGACCGCCCTCAAATCTGATGTAAGTCCTGCATCTGGTCCCATCTCATCTCATCTCATAGGTCATGCATGGGTGGCATCTTGGTATACATGCCCAATAGGATAAACCGACCAATCACCAAGAGGCAACAGGGAAACAAACCAAATAAAAAAAAAGACAAAATAGATACGTACCAACACAATCACCTGCAGAGCAGGCTTAATCTGGTCCTCCTTTCCCGTTCCCATGGCTTAACGGAATAAAAGAAGAGAGTTGGCGGATGACGGTTGAGGGAAGGCCGGGGCGGTGCTGTGTGGTTGGTTTATCGACCCACTAAAACTTTCCTGTAAGGTACCGCCTGAAAGGTATCTTTTTTCTCTCTCCACACTTTTCCAAGGTTTCTTTTCTGGATCTCGGATCCGGATTCAGAACCTCTTGCCGATCTGGAAACGGCCAAGTTGAACGGTCAACCACAAAAAGGGGGAGAAGACGTTTTCTCCAACTCGAGGGGAAAGGTGAACAAAAAAAATTAAAGAGGATTGGCTCCCCTCCAACGGCTGTTAATATTTTCTCCGAGTGCCGAAAAACTTGGAAATGATGCGTGTGATGATGATGATGGGCTGCTTTGCTGTGTGTAACCCACGCGCGATGTGACGCGCCCTTTGGGGGAAAGGAGCGGGTTGGGAACGAGTACCGACAGGCCGGGCTGTCACAGGATGAGATGAGAAATTGAAACTCGGTAGTAGCACACGAGCAGGGGGGGGGGCACGTTCGATTCGCGACTGCACGTGATTGATTGGACTTGAGAGAATCCACCCACGGCACAAGTTGTGCGCTGATGCCGTTCTTCGCTCTCGCCGAGGAGCCCCTTGTTTTGAGTAGATAACCCTGGCGTCGATCCACCTCGGGAACAAGGAAGAGGTAGAAGCTATATCTCTTGGAGCGCGAGATGGGGATGTGAGATGGGTGGTAGTTTTTTGCCTGTAGATATAGATAGTCTCGGGGCGATCGGTTCGGGGAGTGAGTGGATATGGACGGGAGTGCCGGTGCCAATACCACTTTGGGAGAGATAAGATGACTGGAGCAGGATGGCGTGGTAGCTCTCTCTAATGAACGAGAATAATCAAATCGAAACAGCTCAGATACTTATGAAAAAAAAAAGGTCGTTTCGGTACGTGTCTTCAAGACGGCTTGAACTTGTCTTGAACCCAAAAGTAAGTGATGAAGAAAAAAAAAAAAAAGAGAGACTCCAACGCCCGGGAGCACAGCGTCTTTTTGAACTAGTCGGCGCATCCAAACGGTCAATGGAGTTCTGATCTCTCGACGTTCGCATTTCGCCGATGCAGAGCTGCCTTGTCCATGGTACGCTTTCTTCTTCCCCCTTCTTTCTTCCCCTTGTCTGTTCAGCTCCGTCACCTCCACTCTGAGAAGCTGTCCTCAGCCCCGAAACCCTCAATAGGAAAGAAACTCTGAGGCGGACAGCTTTTTTCCCACCACAGAAAAAAACAGCCCACGAACACACCCTTCACCCCCCTCCAAAGCCAAAAGAGCACAAAAAAGAGCTTCAAGGACCGCCGGCCTCAGCTCCCAGGCCGCAGAGCTGTCCTAGCGGGGAGACTCTGTCTCTTCCCACCCCGGCCTACTTTTTTTGTGTTTAGCGCCGTTTGTGTAAGCCCGCCCCCATTCTACCCGCTTCGGCGTTCCCGTGCGCTGCACCAAAGATCCTGAAAGACAGCGCACTCTCTCTCTG